>VYZT01040117.1:0-17108 GCA_013400735.1 Pomatostomus ruficeps
GGGCCAGGGAGGGGATTCTGCTCTCATGAGTGTTCAAGGCTAGGTTGAACATGGCCTTGAGCAACCTAGTCTACTGGGAGTTGTCCCTGTTCACGGCAGGGGGTATTGGGACTAGATGATCTGTAAGGTCCCTCCTAACCTTCTGCCTAATGTATTAAGAAATTTTGTAAATCTCTACATGATATCTGTTTTACAGAAAATAAAATGGTGATACAATGCAGCTTTATAATTCCCCAGTAATTACATGGTGGGTTAGTAGCATGACTGACAATAAAATGCCAAAGCCCTAACTTTACATGATCTATGTTCTCATCAGTAGCAAAATCCTTCCATTCATATATTCACAATACATGTGCGCTTTTAAAAGTAAATAAATATTATCACTTTTGCTATTCAACACTAGACAGTAGATTCAACATTCTGTTGCCCTTACTATATCTGTCATTCATTTAAAGAAATTCAAGTTTTTCAGGTAAAATCAGAAACATATGCAGGACTAAAAGGGACTGTTACTAGAACTGTCAGTTGCAAGTATCAGGCAGGATTGAATAAAATTTATTTTTTATCTGAAATGAAAATACTTGCTTAGCAGAAGGCTTATGCGATTCAGCATCTTACTGCATTGTTAAATCCTTTCCTCTAAAGTGCACCACAAACTTTAAAATCTGTTAAACTGCAACACTGTGATGTGTGGCTGACACAGATAATAGCAACCCTGTGGGTGACAGTCAACTGAGAGTCAATTGACTGCTGTTGCCCCACGGTGATGATTAACACAGGGGAACCAAACTGAAGTCCCCTCAAAATTGTCTTTAGCCACACACAAACAAAATCACATTAAATTCTGCAAAGATCTGGGGCTGTAGAAACTTCTATGAAAGGAATTATGAAATAATTCTCTTGATTTTATGCATAGCATAGAGTGACTGTAGCTAAAACCACCATACATTCTTTCAAGTATTTTGGTTCTAAGCCTGCAAAGCAGTGTCTGTTCTCTTCACCGGTGATGTCTCAAATGCAGTGAAGTTTCTGCTAGTCAGTCCAGGCTCTTCCTTAATCAACAGTGGCAAGTGCCATGGACTAAATTTCTCTGAATTTAATTGACCTGTTCCAGCTGTTTATTCCACATATACTTAATCACTTCTATGAAACTACAATTGTAATTAATTTTTGTACATTTTGTATTTTATTTTATATTCTTTATTAGGTATGTTTTGAGTCAGACTATGATATTTGTATGGCATAAAGAAGTAAATCCATTTTGTCACATCTAGAATGTCTCCTTTCTGGGCGCAGGTAAGGCAACAAAGGAATAAACCTGTGATAGGGAATGAGTGGGTAGACTTGTTTAAGAGTTAACAATATCCTCTAATGCTTGTAATAGAGAAATGATAATTTGGTGAGGTATGTATTAGCAACCTGCTTTATTAAACATTAGTATCTCTTAAATGGAATGGTCAGAATAGGCTGGTTGTTTAATCTTGCTGACATTTTCAGTCTTGCCACTGACTTGTTTAACAAACAAAGGACAAACTCTCCCAATCCTAACTTTTCAGTTTTTCAGAGAGACACCACGCTTCACCTCAACACAGCATCTGAAAGGCTGAAAAGTTACTGTAGATTCTGTAGGCTGTTTTTTAATAGTAATTAGAACAAGCAGTTTTTGAAATTAATCTGTTGCCCACTTCCATTTTGTTAGCAGAATTGTCTGTATCTTATGAGGAATTTGTTTCAATTAAATGTCAATGAAATCAGAATTTTTTGTCAGATTTGGTGTTCTGGTCTTTTAAAGGCTGCACTACAAGTTTAGGGTTGTACCTTAGTAATACATTACCTGACTCCTTGTTTAACTTTGCTAGCAATCAGTGAAAAGTGATGAATACATTCAGAAAAGGTTCAGTTGAGATGACTGGATTTTGGTTTGTCTGAATTCTGAACATTCTTAAGAGCATTGAAAGCATTCTCCTTTACAAGGCAGCAAC
Organism: Pomatostomus ruficeps; assembly: GCA_013400735.1. Lineage (NCBI taxonomy): Eukaryota > Metazoa > Chordata > Aves > Passeriformes > Timaliidae > Pomatostomus > Pomatostomus ruficeps. The sequence goes on from VYZT01040117.1 coordinate 1,983, forward strand.
ATAATTACACAATAGGGAACACAACATGCTCTAGGGTATATTCAAACCTGCCTTATTTCCTCCCATTATATTTCTTCCCCTTAGGCAAAAATGTCTATTTGTGATACAAAACATAATCTTTACAGATTTCAGTACACCAAATGAAGAAAGAATTATATTAATTAAATGTAAGTTGGTAAGGTAGTATTTGTGGTTGCAATTCTCTGAAAGTTTTCCTTATTGCTTTTATTTATAAATGGATCAGCTTTGCTTAATTAACATGATATTCCCACAAAGCAACACAGAATACAGACTTTACTCAGCCATGAATGTAGCTCATAAAGAAAGGTATTAATTAATGAGGTGAAGAATATTACTAGTTGTTGAAGAAAGCAAGATGATTTGCTAGATTACTCTTTGTATAAATATCTCTTAGACAGACTAGATGGCTTCCTACTAACTGCAGATTAAGAACACCTGTATTATCTTTGCATTTGCAGACCAAGCTTTTGTGAGTGTGAGGGAACACTTGAGATTTTGCATTCAGTTGTGTACATGGCTAACTAGATGCAAAGGGCAAGTATCCCTTCAGGTCTGCCTGCCAGTGGGGGTACCCAGATCAGAACTGAGGACTCCATACAAGAAGTACAAAGAATGTTCATGCATTTGTACATTTATAGCCAGAGACAGATAAACACCTGCCATCTCCAACAGTTTCTATATTCACTTTTCCCCTATGACTCCACAGTCATCGTTTTACTTTTCTTAAAATAAGGAGGCTTCATGTTAATTGTATGTTTCTACATCCCTGTTACACATAGCAAATACCACAATACTTTGCCTCAGTAACAAGTTAAAAAAAATACTTTGAATGCTAAACCCTAAGGATTTAATAAGCTTGAAGTTTTCTGTATAGCATATGAAACACTTTGTGTGTTCGCTGGAAGCAGAATAAAAACAGTCATTTAAATTTTAAACTTAAGACACAAGTTACCAAGTTTGGACACTTTTTTATCCCCTTTTTAATTTTTCTATTATGACCATATCCACATCCAAAATGCGACAGGCAGAATTCCAGGTATTTTACAATACATTTCTGAATAAAAGCGGACTATGATTAGAATGTCCTGTACATTTCAAATCCTTTTAGGATGTGAATACCAGGAAACAATTTTTAAAGCGGCACAGAGGAGTGAGTTTGGTTTTTTTCCCTCTTCTTTCCAAATTGTCAATGACAAAAAAGAGGAAAATGAAACAATTTCTTTTGAAGTTTATTTTATGTAAGAGTACTAAGCAGATCTGTTTTCTTTACATAAAATGCAGCACATCCATGACCAGACATCACTTAGAAAAATTCTTTACTGATCTCCTTCACTGTAAAGATGGTAATTACAGTGGCAAGATTCAGCTGCACACAAAACAAGTGTGCATAAACCTGTGAGGGGTGCCTTTGTATCTTGTTTGATCTGTGCTCTTTCAGAAGTCTGGCTTGAACTCCCAAACAGGGACCCCTGGGAGAGAAAAGGACTGATTGCACAAGTGGCACATAAAAGTTGATAGTGGGTGAACAGGTAAACTTTGCTCTAGAATGTGGTGGCTGAAGATTTAAAAGACCTAAATCAGCTACTAAGCAATCTAGGGTACTGTACTTTTCTCTAACCCGACCAGTTCAGACAGATTTCATCAATTCTTTCAGGACCCAGTACCAGCTTCAAATGTTGTCTCCATGTAACTATAAGGGAGGTGGACGCATATCTCTGTGGAAACTCAGTTTCTGCTTAAGTCCGTATAAATCCTGGCTGAAAGCAAATACATGATCAAGTCTTAGCTAAGAAGTCTGAACAGTCCCATGGAACAGCACCAGGCATTTAAGACAGGAAATTCGAAACCCAGCTGATACTTTTACTCAAGAGCATAAGATAATGAAGTAGGAACTAATTCAGGGAAACCCTACGACCTCTATTATACGGGAGGTCAGACTAAATAGTCTTACTAGTCCCTTATGACTTTAAAACCTATGGACTCAGGAGAACTGTGTCTCTGGCTCTGCAACTGATTCACTGTACAACTGTATACTGCCTTTTTTGTTTCTCCATGTGAGAACATGTATTATTCCTGATTCTGTTTTACAAAGATGCTGTTAATCAGTGATGGTATATTGTTCTAAACATATGAAAGATTTTTAAGTAAATAGTAACAATAGTGCATTACCAAAAGACGCTTCAAGAATAATGTAAGTCAAGTACGATATAATTTTATTCTCATTCACAACTGCTTAATAAAAGGAACCATGTAGATAGTATGGTAGTATCTCTCTTTAAAGAGAAAACAAATGAGATGAAGGCCACCCACAAAATTCATCCCTGAATTTCCTGGGGCTTATCCAAATAAGAAATACCAAAACATTTACGTAAAAAATTCCCATTTTCTTAAAAATACAATCTCATGGAATTTCTACAAAAAAAGGGATTGTTAAGCATAATGGCCCTTTCACAGTAATTCCTACAATTGCGGAATACCTTGCTTTTCAAAAACTGCCTTCTGTGTGATAAAATAGTCTTAACAAGAAAAAAGTCCAGAGGAAAACATACACCATCTTTCATCTGTAGTAAATGCCAGTATACTCAAGTTCTTAATTTTCCTAGTTTTGTTTGCTTTAAACCACAAATTAATCAAAAGAAATATTAAATGACAGGGTCACTGAACTAGTACAATGTTATGATTTTTAATTCAGGTTCCAGCATAAATTTTAAGCATTCCATAGATAATAATGAATGAAGGCCCATATGTGAATACTTGTAAAAGACCTGAAGGTATAAAGAAATATGTAATTTTAATGTGACTGTAAGCTACAGGGGAAAAAAAAGAAGAAATTTAACTTCAAACTTTTTTATCAACTGTATCTTCTCCTACAGTAGGAAACTGGTAATAGGGAAACTCAATGGGAAGGCCTTCAACTACTATACAAGTTAGCACTGCAACAGACCAGACAGAGTCTCACCAAGAGATGATTGCTGCATTAGATATGTGTAAATTCTCTAGGCAATGGAAGCACAGGTAAGACGGCCTCCAGCACCAAAAACATTCAGGACTAGCAGTTCCTCTGACCAGCTGATCCACAGCCGAACGGAAGGAAGCTTTTTCATATCCCCTAGACGTCATAGGAACTACTGTGTTAATAGAACCCCTCTGCCTCTCTATCTTCATAATCAGGAACAGAAAGCACTAATTTATAAACTGAAAAAACACACCCTAAAAATCATGGGGAAAAATCTATGAATTGGGGATAGCAATGCCAAGGAGCCACTCAGTTAATTCTGAACCCTCCAGAGTTTTACACGAGCAAACTGCTTAGAAAACTGAAAACTCTACTTTGACCTCTGGCAAAGGAAGGCTGTGACGAATATCTGTCCCTGACTTAACAGTTCCAGGTTTTTACTTTAGTATGTAAACAGATCATAAAGGTATTATCACAGTTTTGTCAAACTCCACATTTTTTAGGCCTTTTTTCCAGTAAACTGTTTCATAATATCTTTCCATTTAAGGCTCTAAGTTCCTAAGTTTTCTTGTTTCCAAAAAGAAGTCTCACAGTGTAAAACAATTCTCCCCCATCAATAATATAATTTAAGTCATTATTTTCTCAATGGCAATCCATTGACAAAGGAGGATGTATTTTTCTCCATGTACATTACGATAGAGATGCCTACTCTAATTCAGGTAGGCTTGTTAAAACTTCTACCATTAGTACCGGTGTCATGGATCCTAAGAAGACATACAATTTTGTTGTAGTGAAAGACAGTGTTCTGCAAGTGGATTGGAGTTACGAACAAATAAAAAGCACGTACAGCTAGAAGTATGATATAAATATTTCAGCAGTGGAGCTAAATATAGATTAAAGGATCTCATCAGTGTAAGATTCTTTTAACAAAAAAGCTTTCAACAGGAAAAAATGCAGCAGTAAAACACACAGACCTTACTGCTGTAGTACACTGCAGAGTCTAAGTTATGACAATAAATATATTAAGGGGAGGTATATTGTATTAATAATAGCAACAAAATTCATTTTTTTGCCAATAACAACCCTAAAGCAAAGCTCTTAAGTTTACTTCATAGCTGTTATTGTCTTCCAAATCTCTTTTCATCATTTATACTCTGATGTGGGTTTTTTTTCCCCTTTTAACTCAGTGTTGTGATAGAATCAATACAAAACTGCTCTTAACATATCTGTCTCTGACCTGTGTTTGTTTTAAGCTATATCATTCATAATGGTGATCGATGGGTAATGCTATTCCTCTTTCTCCACAAAAAGCATGGAGCATAAAAAGTGCATATATTTTATGCCCAAGGTCAGGATAAAATTAATGGATAAGAGCTAGATAAAATGGAGTTCAAGCTGAATGGGCTGAGTGCTCTCTACAGGGTACAGCCAAGGCAGGCAGTACAAAGCCCATTATACTCAAATGTTCTTGAAGCATTTCAGAAGTGAAATTGTTTCCACAGGCTAATGCATAAAAGTACGAAGCTTTAACTTTTCTGTCTCACAGATAGCCTACAGATACTGGGCAAGTGTTCCTATTCAGGATTTTATTTAGCATATTCCATTTATCAATCTTTACCTTAAGCCATAAACCCATTTGGTGTTTATGACTAAAGTTGTACAAGCTATATTTATTTGTCATTAGTGAACTTTACTTCATAGACTTTTCTGTTCATGCTCTCCCAAGATCCCTGTCCAGATAACAAGTGAACAATAGAGCCTTAAAAAACAACAACCACATATACTGAAACCCCCATGGTATTTTATAAATTAAAGAATGCATTGAGTACCTAAATATGTAAATTATCACTTACTATCAAATATGGTTTAATAATCAAGAAATTATAACATAAACACTTTTTCCTACAAATAGAAATTAAAACTTGTTTTCAATTCAACCAGAAGACCACAGGAATGACGATGGTAGATGGAATGACAAAAATAAAACTCTGTTAGAGCATTGGCTACTCTACTATTGGGGACTTAGCTACCTAATATTTTTCTTCTTTACCCTGGTTATCCTCTCCAACAAAACCCTCCCTTATGTCAAGAAACTTGCTCCAGTATTAGAAGAGCAAACTTCAAACAGGGTACACACTTCACGTGAATGAAGTACGTGGGAAGCAGCTGAATAGAGACACGTGACACAGGTTCTGCAAAATACAGTGTAGCTATTTTAAGAAATAACAAAGTCATGCCATGTGCGTTTTTTAAAACTACTGTCCTGGAGTTTTATCAGAACATGTTTCAGTGTTCATGCCCTTCTAAGAATCTAAGGTTAAGAGAAAACGAAACCAAGAGCAGCTGAGCATAGATTTACAATGACAACATCGCTACTGACCGTATCATAGTTTTATCTGTTAATAATTTCCTGGGAAAAGATCAAGGGAAAAATACAACACTGAGCATCAGATTACATAACAGAGATATTCGGAAAGGAGTTGATCATCTATTTTGGAATTAGAATAAGTCTAATTAAGTCTAATTCGGAATTAGAATATGGCACTACTTTCCCACAGCCTATGTCATTACTCCTTGCTGCTGATACTCTGCTAAAGCAACTTAGCTTCTAGTGCAAAGATAGGAATATGAGGCTGCCAATTACCTACATAATTAACTGTATGCCTTGTATTTTACTTCCAATAAAATCCCACACTGTATTGTTGGAGTAAAGTTATGAGGTAAAAACCTATAAACAGTCCAGTATTGAAAAAGCAGGCTAAGATAGCCTTCCCTATTAAAAAAATAGGGGAACCTCAGCAACATCTGTATGTTGCTTTTGGCTAGGATAGACTTAATTTCCTCACAGCGGCTAGTACAGGGGACTGTTTTGGATTTGTGCTGGAAATAGAGCTGATAATAAAGAGATGTTTTTGTTATTGCTGAGCAGGGCGGAGACACATCCAGAACAGCTGACTCCAGCTGACCACAGGGATGGTCCAGACCATATGGCATCGTGCTCAGGGTATAATGCTGGTGGGAGAGAAAGTAAGAGGGATGACCTTGGGAGTAACTGTGTTTATCTTCATAAGGCACCATTAGACATGACAGAGTCCTGCTTTTTTGAGGATGGCTGAACCTGCCCATTGGAAGGGGGGAATTAATGCCTTGATTTGCTTTGCTATTGTACTTGGCTCTTGCTTTTCCTATTAAACTGTCTTTGTCACAACACCAAAGTTTTCTCACTTTTACTCTTCTGATTGTCTCACCCATCCCACTGTGGGGGTAATGAGCGAGCAGCTGTGTGAGGCTTAGATGCTGGCTGGGGTTAAATCATGACACCAAAACCCCCAACATGCAAACATACAAAGAGGCAAATTCTGTAACTGCAGAGACTGGACTATGAGGCATGTATGTCAAATCCTCAGTATTATGGCACTTCACTGAAATACTTTAGCAGCATATAACTCCATACCATTCACATGCCTTCACTGCTCTTGTATCGAGCTGCCCACCTCAAGAATGAAAATAATACATTTATATACTTGGTGGTGGGCTGCTCGATATCCAATTGCCTCTACTGTACCTAGGCAGAGATGGTTTTGTTCTGCCAAAGTGCAGGATTAAGTTTATCAGATTCAAACATATATTTACAAACAGGGTTTTATTTTATGTCAAAATGTATTTATGTGCCATTTCTTTAGCAGTTTTTGGTCTGTGCTTTGACTACTTGCTAAGGTAAACTGCAGGACAAAATAAAATGCTAATGACGCAACTGATCTTTAGTCTTGGAATTCTGGGTTATTTCTGAATCTCTTAAGAAATCAGAAGGTCAGAATGGGATGATACACTTATGTTTCTCACTGACGTGAATTGGTCTCAGAGAGTATTTAAGTAATCTGTTTCACTACTTATAAATAAAACATTTTCAGCAGGCCTCTAAATAATGAAAACCAATTGGATTGACATTAGCTTCTAGACTACAATCAGCTGTGCCTTCTTTATGTTACAAGGCACATTGTAACGTAAATTATCTTGTTACATTTTACCCATGCCAAGCATTTAATGGTGATTGTTTATTACTGTGATTAAATCCCAATGAGCAAAATCAAAATATTGTATTAGTTGACTTTGGTATTTGCATTACTCAAAATAATTGTAAACATTCTAATTCTTTAATCTCTAAGTACATTTTTCCTGATACTGTAAAATAAAATATTGTAAATATTGTAAAAACAGTGCTAAGGTGTTCTTCACAATGTTACAGAACCATGCTGCACTCTTCAATTCATGATTATGACCTTCTTATACAAGAGCCTTTGAGCAAATTTAACTTTCCCAGAACAAGACGCTTTCCCCAAATCTTGTGGATTTCACTCACTGTGAGTAGAATCCAGGAAAACTATTCTGGATTCTGTTTTTCATGTGTCAATTCATTTTCTCCAGAGGGGTATGCAACATCCAAGGCCAGAGTATAAAACAGTCTAAAACAGGCAACCGTTTCTAGAATATACAATGAAAGTAAAGAACTTATACAAGAAACTAGAAATAATGTGATTTCCACATTATGGTGCAAACAAGAAAGTCATGCAGCTCTGGAAGACCTTGACTACAATCTTGAGTGCTACTCCTTCAACTGAAAACTTATGATGAAATAAATGTGTTCAAAAGACTTTCTGAAAACTAATTTAGGATGACACAATTTAAATGCATGCAAAGTCAGACAATACATACTAATTTCATAAAAGAATGCTATTAACAGGAACTATATAATTCTTTACATTTCCAGGAAATTTATTTAGATAATGAGCACTGTATTCTATTTTCTTAGTTTAATTAAGTAAAGGTATTGCCCTCGCATGAGAACTTTGTAACTATAAACTTTTTTACTTCTACCAAACCCAGTTATCTTTTCCACTCTAGGCTTTGATTGACAGCACCTGCGAATGGGTGTTAAAGCTAAATAATTCCACAGATCTTCCTGCACCAATTTCACTTCAGCAGTTCTCTGCCATAGTAAATGTAAATGAGGGAGGCAATCTGGAAGTGGGAATATTGTTTATACAGTGTTTCAGATGCAAGAAGTGTCTTATTCAAATAAATAGATCTGTATGCACTCAGTAATCTATCCAATCACAATTTCAGGGTTTTGTCTGAATGAATGAATGATTACTAAAGTAAAAGTAAGATGTAAATGAGTTTACAATATTTTTAAGTTCTTCTTCATTATCTTAGAATCACAGAATGTTAAGGATATGGAATGGACCATAAAGATTGTGTAGTCCAAATCCCCCTCTCATGAGAAGGGACACGTCCCACTCGACCAAGTTGCTCTAAGTCCCATCCAGCCATGTTTGAACACTTCCAGGTTTGAGGAATCCAAGACCTCGAGAGTACCCTTTTTCAGTGCCTCACCATCCTCACAGTAGAGTTTCTTACTAATAGCATATCTGATTTTCCCCTCTTTCCATCTGAAACCATTCTCCCTTGTCCTATCACTGCAGTTCCTGACAAAGAGCCCCACGTTCCCTGTAGGCCCCCTTTAGATACTGGAAGGTTGCTGTGAGGTCTCCATGTAACCTTCTCTTCTCCAGGTGAAACAGACCCAATCTTCATCAACCTCATGCCCCTTCTCGGGACTTGTTTCAACCGTTTCATGTCCTTCTTATGTTGGGAGCACCAGAGCTGGATGCAGCACTGCAGGTGGGGTCTCACCAGAGCAGAGCAGAGCAGAGCAGAAGGGCAGAATCCCCTCCCTCACCCTGCTGCCCATGCTGCTTTGGATGCAGCCCAGGATTTGGTTGGCCTTCTGTACTGTAAGCACAACTGCTAGCTCATTATTCATGAACCACCTAAACTACTTTTGCATCAGGTGACAAACACAGAAAGATCTCAGACCTTGACTCACAAAAGATGTCATTTCAGTACCGTAGGTTTGGATTAGGGACTTTTCATGTATGCTAGAAAGAAGAGCGTTCTTTCCCTTGAAGCTATAGTACACTGATGACCTATGGTTTGTTCATCAAAAGGCTATTATAATTTACTTTTAATAATCAAACTTTTTCATGCAGGCAGAGCCACTTATATGCAGATTGATTTCTATTTTCAAAACTCTTACACTCTAATTTTTAAATACCCAAGACTTTTTTTTCCTATGTAGAGAAGACAGAGGGCTAGAGAAACAACATCACAAAAGTAGAAATACTCTGGCCAGCATCACTTTGACAAAATTGCTTCCAAAGATGTTACAGGAGGTCTTTATAAGGGGGTGTGTAACCAATTTAAGGAAATAACTGTTTGTATGGCAAACAGAGCAACTGTACAGTTACTGAGGTGTTGCCTGTGTCAGTCACGCTGCTAGAGGTTAACCCCTCATAATAAACAACAGGGATAATAAACATTATCAACCTCCTACTCAAACGCAACCACCTTTCTTCTCTGCACTACAATGTCAGAATAAGATGACGACCCTGACTACTCACCATCTTTTACCCTTTCTTTAGTGAGTTTGTTTCTGTAGATTTGTTCCTACTAGTGCATGTGACCTGAGCTGCTGAAACAGTCTTGTCCTCAGAGAAAGGAGCAACAAATGACTCATCATTAATCTTGAAACTGGTTTGCTAAAGTAAATGGGAATAGGTAGTTAACCATGGCTTTAACACACACAAGAGAGCTTCAACTCATGCACCTGCAATTGTATAAATCCTATCAATAAACTATCAATTAAAAGAAACCCAACTCAATTTTTCATTGTCATCTAACACTGAAGTGAGTGCAGGGATACTGGCATAAATTACTCACAAACTTACATCCCATAAATTTATTTCTGAGCTCTGTTTCCTACAATAATTCTGTTATTTTTGATGTAGAAAACTATAATAAAATACCAGCTGACTAACCCAGAAACCTCATACACATGAAATCACTAAAGGAGAGGGTGGGCATATATTTCCTTAATGGTGTGTACAACCACCGAAGTCTAAGTGCAATTTAAGAAATTTAATTCCCACTGGAAGGTAGTAACACTTCAGAGACCAGCCTCCTTTTTCACGAGTGTCAAAGCTTTCAGAATTCTGTGAATACATGTCAGATTTAATGTAAAGCCAAGCCAAAGCTTTGGAAAATCCATGAATCCCTGACAAAATTCAGTTTTTGCTTCAGAGAAGTTATTTTCAAGCTTTTAAAGATCCAAAGAGAAAACTGTAGAGGTCACCACTATGTAATATAATTTTAACAAAGTAACAAAACCATAATACCTATAAGTTAAAATGTCAGTTTTAAAAATTCATTATTTTTAAGGACAGTGCAACTTTTCCAGAGACTCCCTGATTGAATCAGATAGTCAATACTGATTATGTGTTGTAGGGAAAAGTAAGGTCTGAAAAGTCCAAAGAACCTAACATTTTAATTTAAATGCATTTTAACACATGGGCTGTAGTAGATAGACAGATAGACAGACAGACATATACTAGAAAAGGTCTGAAGTGAGTGTAAAGTTGCCTCACTGTCGGAACTTTAATACTATGCTGAAAAAAAGTGGATAAATTCAGCAAAGTCAGCAAGGCTAGTCCCAGTCATTTAATACTCTATTTTACTCTCTGGTAACCTACTGTCTTTCATTTATCTGGAGAGTTGCATGAGCCACTTTTAAGCATCTACTGCTGAATATGAACTGCTAATGAAGTAGTATCTTTATTCAATTATGAGTAGCTGAGAAAATCTCCTAAAGTGGTTCTATTTCTCTGTATGCTTTTAAACATTTCTCATTAATATATTTGATGAAAAAAATCACTTAAGTTTGAATTAGCATCTTGGAAGAAGGCACTGAAGAAGACACACCCAAGACAGATGGTACAGTGAAGGAGGCAGCAGAGAAACCTTTGTTCAGTGCTACAGAAGTTCTGTGCTTACATCACGAGGATTGTGTTCATAGCTTTCATATACACTACAGTAAGGTATATACAGTACCTAAATCTGCCTAGAGTTAGAAGTCTGTAAAACTGTACTACTTTCGAAAAAGTCAGACCAAAGTTATAGCCTGCTAAACAAGAATCCATTCAATGATTATGTTATTTATTTTCTTCTTCACAATTGCTACAATATTGATAACCACACATGTGGACGTGACTTCTGTTCTCAGTATTTGCCTTAGCTGGTGTACTTCTGTTATCTACTCCCAATTTACCATCCAACTCCAACACAAACAAGACTTATACTACCAAGGATATTTCATGAGGCATGCACTAGTTCACATAACTCTTCCTCCCTTGTGGTAGATTAGCTTTGGCAAACAGCTGAACTCCCACCCAGCCATGTGCTCCCTCACAGTCCTTCCTTGGCACTTAGGACACGGGGAGAAAACAGGTGTAATGAGATGGGTCAAGCTGAAGACAGGGAGATTGCTCAACAATTTCTCTAATACAAAACAGACCTAAGAAAAATTGATGCAGTTTTGTGATGATTAAAACAGGTCTGCATAGTAAGCATCAAATACAAAAATTAAAACACCTCCTGTCCCCACAAGGAGCACTGTGGATGTCTGCTTTGCCATGGAGCTCCTCCTCTTCTATCCTAGCTGTTCCCTGTGTTGTTTCCCTCTCTGCCTTCGTTCCCTCCTCCCCTGCCTGTCTAGTATTTTTGTTATTCCTTACATATGCTTTCACAAGAGGCGCCACCAGCTTCACTGATGGGCTCAGCTGTGTCCTGTGGCAGATCTGTTGCAGAGATAGCTGGAACCAGCTGTGTCTGGCACTGGTCTTGTCTTGCCACCCGCTGCCAAAACCTCACTGGATACACTTTAAACACTTCTATATTTATACTGTAACTCAATTTCTAATTTAACATGACTAACCTGAATTATGAAATCCAAAATTTAGCAAATTGTGGAAACTGGTAAAACACAGTTTTATTTTATCAGCATCTGTGCCATAGCATGTGACATGGTTTCCATTTTGTTGGAGGTGGTCAAGAAAAATCTTAGCATTCAGGCTCTTTCAAACAATATGAATTTAGAAGCACATGGCTGCCAGTCACACCCTGATACTGTAGATTTTCATGCAGTTTAAACAAGAGCTATATTTTGCATCTTTGTAATTTGAACTATGTGAAATAAATATTCTGGTATGCAAACCATCACATCTATGCACTATGTCTCAAACTTGTTTTTTCATAAGACAAGTTATACACACACTAGCATTGTATTTTTCCTTTGTTCCATTAATAAATAATATTCTGCCTAATACCTTAAAAATGTTTGTAAGAAACATAAATTATGTTTAATTGAAGGTTCCTTCAAGTTAATCCAAAGGCTGCATATACTGAGAGATGAAAAAAGAAAAAATCCTGAGAAAGAAATTTTGTAAATATACGATGATGATTCTTTTTTCATTGATGTGCATTTGCAAAGGCAACAAACTAAAGCCATTATATGGTGTATATTAAATTATCTAAAAACTAGCAGTATTTTTAATGAAGAACACTGGCTAGATTATCACCATTTAAAAGATAAGCAAGTAAGCCAGCAATCCCATATGTTATATTCAGTTATGGCTCATCAATTTGATTAAAAGTAATGCTAAAATGAAAACGAAAAAATCTCAGCGTCAGTAGAGAAGCTATTTTTATAAACTTTCTCGAGATAAAGATTTAAAATCTGGTATGAAAGAGATGCAGTAATAAGAATTGAAACATTGTTGGCTTAGCATCTGAATCTGCAAAACACATACACACGAATTTCCTTTAAAAATGTAAGTAATCCCATCCCTGTTCAGCTCAGATATGTATGTCCATGCTCAACTGAACGGGCAAGGGATAAACCACCTGAGGCATTTTTGTTCAAAAAGGCTCTACGTATAAAAATTATGGCATTAGGTATGGTGAGAAAAATGGGAGAAAATTCGACATGTAACATCTGAAACAGAGTTTTGCGAAGCGCTTGAAAGGAGCAGTTAACCAGCACAAATCACATGTAGCTGCAAACAAGCCTGGCGAGGCAGGCACGGGGCACAGCTGGGCTGCTGTTGTCCCTGCGGACAGTCACTGGCTGTGCAGTGTCAGAGCACTGTCCAACCCAGGTCATATGGCCACCACATGGCTTACTTGTCCTGTCTGAGCATGGCATCCAGGACAGCTCACTATCTGCATGGTGTATTTTCCTCTTCTTTAATGCCTTCACTTTCCACCTTTGATGGTGATAAACTACCATATTATCCCTTAAAAGAATGGCTTTAGTGATGGAAGAAAAGCAACTCTAAGTGTGCTTACATTTTTATAGTCCCCCATTCCTTGTTTACTTTGCCACAATGGGACATGGATCTGACTTTTTCTTCTTGAGAGTCCCTGGCAAGTACATTATACACAGTGTCAACCATGCATAGAGACCTTTTTCTAGCATAAAGGGTTAGAAAAAATTGTAAAACAGGTTTTGTTCAAATGGATCCTATTGATATTTTCCTAGATTTTCATCCTTTCAGGAGAATGGTCAGGGTCTAACATTACTTTGTGACAGGAAATTTTAGCTATACATATTTAATAAAAGCAACACCTATTAGTAAACACCTTTTTTGTAGTCCTTATACTTACTTTTTTATTTCATACAATGCCTACGAAATAAATGCACTGATTGGGAGGCAAAATAAAATGGAAATGAGTGAATGCTGTAGTCACAGGATGTTGATATGGTTCCGCTAGTAACAGGCTTCCAACATGGTTTTCAAGGCTTCACCACTGAGTCTTGCTCTGCCTAGACATGCCTGCAGATTCATGGTCATGTTTGTAGCTGTGAAAATTTTTCTTCTGATAGACGGCTATCACTAACTTGGGTCACCTTTCCTTACCTTTTGGATGTTGCAGCTGCAGTTTTTATAGGCATAGCAAGAGGCTACTTTGTGCAGAATGAGGTATTTATTACCCTAATGCACTGGTACACATAGAGAAATGAAGGCTTGGTATGACAGCACAGGCTTTGAGAAGTGGAGACATTGTACAAATGAGCACCATGGGAATGTCAAAAAAGAGGTCCAGCCTGGCACCAGTTCTCCAATGCTCCAATGATCAGTTAAATTACTGGGCAACAAAGGGAAGAGGCAAATAGCATCTCACATACATAAAAGGCATAGTATATAATAAAATCGTATGTAGCATCAACCTGCACATTGGTGAAGGAACAGCAAAGTGTAAAACTGCACTAGCAGACATAAAAATTACTGCAGGTGGATCCTAGAGGGAGGAAGAGGGGTCAACATGAGCACTGCATTTCTCAGACTTGAGGTGATTAGAACTTGCTGTACAGCCTGTACTACCAGACTGAAGTCATCAACCCCAAGACCCCAGAGGAGCACTGAAAATATGAGAAGAGCACTCGAAAAAGGGGGAAATACAAGAAAGGGTTTTTGTAAAAGATTTACCTGTATGATTAAGACTTTTTTGGTATAACAGTACTTGGGTTTGTCATTTCTTTGTCATTCTGTCCTTTAATAAGCAATTTTGATCTAATTCTACTTGTTTTACAGTATTTACAATTTAAATTACACTAACAGTAAATGTTTGTATTTACATATAATATCCTTTTCACATAGAAGACTCTGACCTTTCTTTTGAAAGGACAGATGTACACGGACAAAGCAGAAAACAGTGACCTAGGAAAACATTAGCAGAATTTGTTGTGAATACATTTGAATAGAATACATTTTGAAATCTAAAACAATAATACTTCTTTGTTGCCTTTAGTGACAAAAAGCAGGTTCAGCAAAAGAACATACACAGTGGCCCAAACATGCTTCTGGATTGCCTGAGGAGAGCCAAGGATCACAGTAAGACATTAACAAATGTTTGTATGTTTTATCACATTTAACAGGTGGTTTTTCTATTAAAAATGCAGAAAGAGTGTTAATAATATAGAAATATGAGAGAATAAGTAATGAATTTTCCATGCCTTTCATGTTCTTCACCCTGATTTTTTTTTTACTTGTAAATAAATTTAGTAACATCTCCAAATATAATGCTCCTTTAATCCAGCCTCTGAACAAATCTGATGATGATGCACTCCCTAGAAAGAAACACAGAATTGTAGAATATCCTGACTTAAAGGGACTTACAAGGATCATTGAGAAAAACTCATGGTCCTGCACAGGACCGCCCCAATAGTCAGACCATGTGCCTGAGAGCACTGT
>VYZT01040119.1:0-56648 GCA_013400735.1 Pomatostomus ruficeps
AGCCCTCCTGTCCATGGGGGTCTGATGGGGACTGCGGAGACCTGGAGACATCCTGCCTTGTGGGATCTGACAGGATGACAGTGGGGGGTCTGGAGTTCTCCTGTCCAGGGGGGGTCTGACTGGAAACAGGGGGGGCCTGGAGCTGTCCTGTTCATGGGGTCTGACTGGGAACGGGGGGTCTGGAGCTGTCCTGCCTATGGGGTCTGATGTGGAACAGAACTGGCTGCCAGCTTACGAGGAGCCTGAAGCCCCCTGCCCAAGGGAGTCTGACTGGGCCTGGCTCTGGCTACCAGCGCAGGGAGCCTGAAGCCCCCCTGCCCAGGGAATGCCAGGACCCTTTTGCCATTGCCCCCAGGCCCTTGCTCACCATGAGTGTCCATTCGGCCCTGGCCCCATTAAATCTCCTCAGAAGGGCCTGTCCCTGGCTGTTGTTCCTGTCATGGCCGAGCCGTGATAGCCTGTCTGTGGCTGGCTCTGGCCTCCGGAGAGGGAGGTGTTTCTCTCCCGAGGAGAGCTGTTTATGCCCAGTGATTTTTTTTTTTTCTATTTTTTTTGTTTCTTTCCCCTCCCTCCGTGTTCTCCTGCGTAAGCCACAGCAGCAGCTCGGTGTCTGCCCAGCCCGGCAGTGTTACGGCATTGCTCTTATGTAGGTGAAGCCGGGGAACGCTGCAGGGATCGCGTGGAGCTCTCAGTCTCCTGAGCCTGGGGCTTTGAGCCTATTTATAGGTGGGTTGGGCAGTGTTCAGAGTGAAGGACTCGTACCATGTCCGAATCCGTGGCAAAGCGAAGCGTCTTAAACGATGGTGGTTTTGGTTTTGGTGGTTGTTCCTGGGAATGGGGTTTTATGAAATGCTCTGGAGCACGGGTTGTTAATAGGTTATATGGAGAAAGGCGAGTCAGTTTGGAGTTAAGGAACGTGATGCCATTTTAATGCAACTTCTCGGGTGGCAGAGCAAACAGTAAGGGGATACTCGGTTCTAGATCAGCAGCTTTCAGCTTTGCAGGCAGTGGACAACTCAGGCAGGGTCAGTGGGAAGCCACAGAGGAAAGGACATTGTGTTTCCTGTAGGCTTCTGCTCATTATGCTGTTTTCTGCACTGCTAAAGATTTTGTGGCCGATAAACTGAAAAAATATGGAAGTCTACTATTCTAGATCACTGAGATGTTTTGGTTTAGAATAAGTGGAGGAGGGGTGGGAAAGAAACCCTCAACTATGTGTTTTGTTGTGTGTGTTTGTATTGTGCAGCTTAAAAATTTAAAATTCGGTGTACTTTTAAGAGTTACATAACCTTTAGTAACGTGGTGAGTCTCAAGTAGCCTTCAAGAGTTAAATAACAGCAGATCAACGAGACTGGGTCGAGAAGAGGAAGAGAGGATTTTATAATGATGAGGACTGTACACAGATATTTAAAACTGCTTTGGTGTTGCACTAGAAACGAGTCTTTGCTTAGGAGGAGGAGGATTTTAATACCCTATAAATACAGAACATGAGAAGGAGGATGGAAAGATGAGGTTTGCAGTTTTATACTGGTCTAGTCCAGTAAATGGATCCGAAATAGTTTAGGATATTTCACATCCTTCGACTTCTCTTCCATCTTGCCTTTTTCAGTACAGTTTTTTTGCTATATGAAGTGATGAGAATTTCCAGATATTGACAGCTGTGGGTGAGGAAGGAAATCTGGCATTAAAACAACAAGAAATTACAGAAAGGAGTGAGGAGCACTGTTGTGGTGAGAGAACTGGGGTGGTGACACATGTCCTGGGAGAGAGCTGGTGCTTTGTGTTGGTTACAGCAGTAACTCGACACGGTGTTACCTACAGAAAGATGTTTATTCAGCCGGGGTGGTGCTCTTAGTTGGTGCAGGCAGATCCGTGTTATCTTCGTATTTTGGGGGGAAAAAAAGAACCCTGCCTTAATAAAGGAAATTGCTGGGGAGCAGGTGACATGCTGGAGATGCGCGGATACCCGGAGGTGCGCAGTGGCGCGGCGTGCCAGCACCTCGGAATTCGGAGGGGACGTGGAAGTGCTGCCGTGGAATTGATGCACCAGGAAATTGCTTTCTCTATTTTTGTTGGTGAGATGCAGTTAACGTAAAATGAGCCCTTTGGACCCCGCATCCCATTTCTCTTTAATATAACTAAGATCATTTATCTTCTCAGGCGGCGAGAAGGAAAAAAAAAAACAACTTTGTTTTGTAACTTGGTTCACCTTCTCTTCATTTGCTGTCAGCTCATGACAAGGCACAATGTGTGCTGCACACTGTGTTCCACTGAGTTGTTTTGGTGACGAATACAACGTATAGGAAAAAAAGGGCTATGAAAAATAGGTATTGTGCCAGTTTTCTCCACTTTTTATATGAAAAATCCCCATTTTTCTCTGAAAGAAGTAGTCAAAAAGTGCCATATTAGGGTCTCGTGCCTTCCCAAATTTTGGTGGCAAAAAGGTCACTGTTTTAGTCTTTGTAGGTATTCAAAAAGCAGCTGAAAAGGAAATATTTAAATTAGTGTTTGTATTGGTTTTGCAGTAGGAAGTAGTAAAATCTTTTTTTAGTTTTAATAAAAAGGGAAATAGTGAACTTACTTTAAAAAAGTGGTTGTTTATGCTGTATTAGTCTGTTACATTATTAAAATTAAAAGGATTTCTTTAATCCAGGGTAGATTTTAATTGCTATAATCACGTGTTTACTAGATTTCTTTTGTATTTATAAATCAAAAGACAGAATCATGGTTTTTTGACCTCATGTATAGCATGACTGACTGTAATTCATGCCATATTTGCATGGTGTTTTTCCATAAACATCTTGCTCCTGAAATTATTGGTAGCACCAGAATCTGGGCTTGAAAATACTGTCACGAAAGGGGTCAGAGCACTTGCAAACAGGAATGCTGAAATACAAAGTTAAAATACAAAACAACCTTTCCCCAGCAGTTCTTTCAAGTCAGTTTGATGATAATTTTGGATCCCGACTGGTAGTTTTCTAAATGGCTGGAGATGGAATTAATGGGGCTTCAAGTTGTTGTCACGAATTTCAGCATAAACAATATTTTTCTTTCGGCTTTGGATTTCATGCAAATGCAGTGAAAAATCCCCAGTCCTTTTGCAGTCCCTCAGGATGCTGCACCTCAGCCAGCAGCCGTAGCGTTGTTGTTGAACAGTGAGGCTGGAAATGGGAGTTGTTTGTGCTGAGTTTTACCCTTACCAAGGTCAGAGATTTCATCCTTCCGTAGATTCCTGCTCTGGGAATTTAACACTTGCATCGGGTCCTGATTTAGGAATTTTCATGAACTACCTCGAGCTCCGGAAGGAATTTAAATGCCCCCGTGTTGTGCTTCTTCCCAAACATAAGTTTGGAAATGCCTGAAATAGTGACGTCTGTGTGGCAGAAACATTCCCGATGGTAGTGAATCAGTCAAGCTGAAAATCCCAGTTCCTTACATAAAACTGATTTAATTGGCAGGACAAAAAAAAAGGCAATTACTGTAATAATATTCTTGTTTTAAATAGTTTCGGTCATTATGGGCATTGAAGTTTTGCTTTTGACAGTGGTTTGTTTATGACTTATGGGAAGTAATTTGGATGAGGGGAGATGGTCCTACTCTGTCTCACAGTGGGCTGAATTTCAGTGTACTGTTACCTGAGAATTACTTTTTCATAATTATGAAGTATTAGTGAATCAATGGTGAAGGATTTTTTTAAAAATTCTTACTAGGCTAGAAACGTCTTACTAGAATATGAGCAAAAGCAATTGAAAAGCAAATGGTTTAAAGGGCATTTATAACACCATTTTTAAGCCATGATTTTACAAACACTCCTCTGAATGTGTTTTCTGTAAGGAGCAGGTCCTATTAGGGAACGTAAATTGTGCAGTTGCGTAGAAAATCAGCAGAGTTGGTAAATTCTGAAGCAGTCATCCTGTTTTTCTGTCCTATATTTCAAATCCTTGCTCTCTTGCAGCCAAGCTCGTGGTGTGGTTACATGTGCAGAGTGCTGAACAGAAGCCTCATCTGAACAAAAAACTTGCGAAGTCAGCCTGCTAGTAATAATGACGTGGTATTATTATTTATTTTCATTTTTATTTAAATTTATGTCCTCTTTCCAATTAGCAGAAGCAGCAATTAATTGTCTGGGGGAGAAGATGAGGTGAGCAGAATGGGGAGAGGGAAACCTGGTAAACATAATTTTCTGCTGTTACAAAATTTAGCTATTTCTAAAATGTCCCAATTTACCTGTGTGCTACACCAAAATGTACCAATTCCAGTGCTGAGCCTGAAGTAATCCTTGTTTTTTTGGTAATGATTATTAGCTCGGGTTGAACATCATCCATAGTACTTGTGGTGCAGGTGGAGTGAGTTTGGATCTCTCTGGAAAATATACCTTGAATCTGGGATAATTCTTTTTAATCTGTGTTGCCATCGGGTATGTTTCTGTGGTAGCTTTCAGATTTCCAGAAAGCAGGATGATTTCCGTGTTCATTTAATAGCACTATGTGTGGAATGCCCCTAAAATGTGCTGTTTTGAATAATACCTGCATTATGCTCAGGTTGCTGAATTTTAACACAATTGTAGTATCTTCTCCAGGAGCTTGTGCAAAAATAGAGTTGTAAAATGCAGGCAGGTACTGGCCTTGAATAAATTCCAGCGTGCTTAGGAAACAAGGGAGAATCAAACCGAGGTTCAGAAGGAAAACAAGCATTTGCCTGCGTTTTATCCCGATGATTATTTACATCAGCACAGGAAGGTGTTTGCCGGCGATCAGGTGCTGGCGAGACGCGTCTGAAGCAGGAGGGATCCTTGTGTCTGGATTATTGGAACTTGGGAGATTTCTCGCTACGCAGCAGCTCATGTGAGCAGCTGTCAGCTCTCCTGGGAGGGAGACGAAGCCTCCAGCCACCGTGTTTACTTCCAGCAGGAGGAGGAAAAGGACATTTCTGGCTATTTTCTGGATGTGTTTTGTAAACTGAAAGTGCTGTTAATGCTCCCCGAGCAGGGTGTAGTTGCTGTATCATTCTGCAGTGTCGTTCTCCGCCCCCCCCCCCTTTTTTTTCTTTTTTTATTTTAGCATAACTTCAGTGTTCATCTGTCAACATCAGCTGGGTATTGATGGATCACCCGTAGCTCTCGGGAGAGCCTTACATCCTAATTTCTCTTGCTTCGTGGCAGTGCTCCAGGACCCTGGAGCAATCGGGATTGCGTTCATCCCGCTGATAAGAGAGCAGGATTCCAGCTCTGGAAGGCAGCAGGTATTTTTGTCCGCCCTGTGAAACGCAAGTACAGGAAATACGCCGGGAGGAGAAGCCTCGGTGGGGCAGCGGCGCTGAAACCCCTCAGCGCCGAGTGCTGCGTGTGCTCCATGTCGGCGGTGTCTCGGCTCCATGGAGCACTCCGCTCCTTCCCAGGCGATTTTCTCCAGCGTTGCCCTCTGCCGGAGGAGACCCGCAGCGCCAGGGATTGCTGTGTGGGCTCCTGGATGGAGTCGCTGTCGCTTGGCACTTCCTCGGCAGCTCCGGTTCCAAGAGCCCACCTTCCTCCTGGAGCTGCAGCGGGGGCCCCTGCTCCAGCCAGAGCGTCTGGTTCCTGCTCTTCCCTTCTTCTCTGTGTCCGCGGGCATCTGTTCAGCAAAGCCGGTGGTGGTTTGGATAAACTGAAAGCCAAACAGTGGATCCAGCATTATGGGATCAGCTGCTGCTCCAAAGGTTATTGTCCCGGAGCCACAACTAATTCTGGCAGGGGCTTGTGCACCTTTCCCATAAAACAGCTTCAATCTCTGGATTGTCAGCCCTGTCTGGCTTTGGTAATCCAGATGCTTTTATAAAACAGTATTGATCTAAAACTCAGTATTTTGAATGTAAATGCGCTTAAATTTAGTTTATATTTGTTTGGTGTTTACACAATAAGAAACAAGAATGAGGTTGGAGCAGTTAAATGTATGAGATTTCACTAACATTGACTATATCTGCTATTCGTATCAGCCTGTAGTATAGCACAACTACTTGAGTGTTGTGGGTTTTCTTTGTTTTGGGGGTGTTTGTTTTGATTTTTTTGTTTGTTTAGTTTTTGCTATTTGTGTGGGTTTTTGTGGTTTTATATTGTTTTGGGGGTTTTTTTTCTTGGCGCCTTTTTTTTTTTTTTTAGTGTTTTTTTTTATTATTTGGAGGTTTTTTTTGGAGGGGGTGGTGTTTTTTGTGACATAGGAAAAGGCCTTCTTTTTGGTTTTCAAGAAACTGCAGGTTTCATGTATTGCTGGCGTTGATGTCAAAAGGAGTTAAGCAGGGCAGAGCTCAGCTGTACGACTTCAGTGGGAGTTGAGTGGGGACCTCTCTTTCTCCCAGTCCTTGTTAATGGAATTGCTGACATTCAAGGGGAAGTCCTTGCTGAATATTGGAGAGGAAAAAGTCAGAGATGGTGGCTCTGGAGAAGTAATCAGGAATTGTGAGCCGAAATGTTATTTATTCAATAAAACAGAATTCCTCAAAAGCAGTATTACTTCAGCAGTGAATGAGTCACATCTATAAGCAGCAATAATTTGTACTGGAGACTAAAATTCTGCAATAAAGAAGGGGAAAAAATGCTGGTAGGGAGGTTTGATAGGTTAACCCAGGCCTCCAGCACTGTGATGGGAGAGCAGCATCTGTCAGAGCACTCTTCCAATTACAGAGGCATGGAAAACAGATCCTCATGGTGCTGCCTGGATGGCAGGATCCAGCCCTTCACTACTGCAAGCAGATGTGCAGTGTGATTCCAGCAACAGATTTCAGGCTCCAGATTGGAACCCTCATTGCTCCATTTTTCAGTTTTTTTGTGCCCTTCCCCCTTTCCAGGATATATTGCAATCCCTCGTTGTTTAAAGACCACTGGTTTCAAAAACAAGCCCTTGTAGCCTTTTCCTGCAAAGCAAACTTCGTGTTCCTGTGGGTAAAGTTGCTCTGAGAAGGTTTACGTAAGATTATTCTCCTGGTTGCCTGGATCAGGTAAATACTATAAACACAATTTGTCATGTCTAGTGTTCTCCTGATCGAGTTCTCTGTAGGATGTATCTGGTTGTATTTATCCCTTTTGTTGATGTTCTCTTTTGCAATTACAAAGTGCTCCTATATCATGAACAGGTTTAATTCTGTTCCAGATGCTGTGGGCTGATAAAGTGCTAATGCATCTTCTGGCAGTTTCTTGTGAGATCAGTTACCATGAAAAAATTGTATTTACGCAAAGTAAAGCCTGCTTGGAAGCACAGGTTTGTGATGTGTGTACAATTCCTGGTAGACAAGAAATGTAATTTATTTTTTTCTAATTCTGCTGTTTTAGAAAAATCTCCCTGGCTAGATGGAAACTGGAAGTCAGCTCTGAGACTTTGAGATGCAGTCTCTTTGGTAGCTGTGTCAACATTAATTATTGTATAGCTCTAATGTTACTGTATAAAGTGACACCTCTTCTGGCCTGCGACATTTCTCCTGGGTAAACTACGCTTAGCTTATTTAATTTTCATATTTGATCCGTAAATCTTTGCAAAGATCTTAAACAATGTTGTTCAGCTGCTCATTGCCCTTTCTGGTAACGTGAACAGAAATGCATCCTGTTTTTGAAGGAGGTTGCAGTGATTCTTTCCCACTTCACAACTTTCCCATTGAAATGTTCCCACATGGTTGTGCCTGCAGTCAGTGTCCATCCAAGGTCTGGTGTTCAGGCCGCTGCTGCTGCCTTGCAGGAAACAAAAATGAGGTGACTAAGTCTGTCCTTTCCCGGCGAGTGGCATTCATGATTTGTCTGCTTTCTTCAGTTGTTTTTCTGCTTTTCCTGCAGCAAAAAGGAGACTTTGCCTCTTTGCTGAGTGCCGAGTTATCTTTGTGGTTTATTGGTTCTGCAAATGCAAAGAATCTGCAAGAGCAGAAATTCCAGCAGGGAAGGGCAGCAGTAGGGAGATTCTCTTCATCCAACTGCAGTCAGAGTCTTAAGATTAGCTTTTTTTCATCCTGACGTGTTTTGTTCCTTTCTGCCAGTCACTGCCACCAGGTATCCAGAGCATGAGGATGGACAAAATCCGTCCTGGGCTCCTGCCAGTGCTTGAGGCAGTGCTCCCATGGATTGCAGCAGTGTGGTTCATAATTTAGGGGTTTCTGGACTGAGGAATGGGATTGTGGAGTCCTAGAATGGTTTTGGTTGGAAAAGACCTTAAAGACCATCTTGATCCTCCCCCTGCCATGGGCAGGGACACCTTCCACTGTCCCAGGCTGCTCCAAGCCCCGTCCAGCCTGGCCTTGGACACTTCCAGGGTTCCAGGGGCAGCCACAGCTTCTCTAGGCACCCTGTGCCAGGGCCTCACCACCCTCACAGGGAAGAATTTCTTCCTATGAAATAATCATTCCAGTTTTTTTCTCTAGACCAGAGCCTGTAAGGAAGTGACTTCCCATCCTGTGGTTGTAAGGTATGTTTTCCTGGCATCTCTGCTGTGTGTGTTAGATAGATGAAGATTTTCAGGATACTTTCTTTTGAGACTGATTTTGTAGCAGCCTTTCTGGCAGAACTGACTTCAGAATGAATTTCCCTGCTAGCATTTAGATTAAAATGGATGAAGATCATAAATATATATTTTTTCAGCTAATCTTACTCAGCTGACCCTTCTACATTCTGCATCTCTCAAGGGTTCTGTTAAATATTATTTATGTTAATAGTACCATCTACTGCTGAATCCCTCCTGTGGTTTATAAGAGCATATTTAAGCATTACATTATGTTAACCAGCTTCACTGGTAGCTCGGAATTCAAGCTGTTTGTATTTGCTGTTCTGCTGCTGAGTCCCTCATCTCCTGTGAGTGCTGTAAATAGGATTTGGACCTGCAGAGAAGGAGGCCTGGGCAGCAGGGGCGGGGATTCCCCAGCCCTGCAGGGAAAGGGATGCCCAGAGGTGCATCCACTTCTCTGTTTCCTTCTGGGAATTTGGTGTGTGTGTGGGTCAGTGTCACCAGCACTGAGGGCACAGCAGGGAAGGTGGGGACAGGATTCTGTCAGTGGGCATCACTTCTGAAAGAGTAGAAGCACAGAAACGCCAACTGGGTAAGATTTAAAAATCAGACACTGTGAAGAAGAGACAAATGGCCAACATAGGGAGACCAGAGCAGAATCACAGAATCATTCAGATTGGAAAAGACATTTGAGTCCAGCCATTAATCCAGATTGCCAAATCCACAGCTTAATAGAAAAAGTCAAACAAAACTATTTCCTCTGTACACAAAAATCAAATTTGAAGAGTTCATTCAACTTCTCAATTATATCAGTTTATTACTAATTCATGTTCCTAGTACATATTATTAGGCATTTTTGCTAACTTCGGGGGCATATCAATTGACTTTTATAAACTCTGTGTTCTATTATTATATTATTACAATATTCTATGACTTCTTGGTGGGGAAGATCGCTGTGTATTCATCTGGGAAGATGTCATCTCATCTCGGCTCCAAGGCAGCAGTTCTGAGGATCCCACCTTTGCTGTCCCATCTTCCTGCATGTTGGATTTCTGCTGGGATCTTCCATAATCCTTCCAACTGGCTGTGCTTCCATTGATTTGCTTATTGCCCTTCCTAATGAGCGCTGGTGTTCAACCTGGTTGTGTAAACACAGAAGGGTTTGGTGCCTTTTATTGAAAGAAACTTGGAATTGATGGGGGAATTAACTTCAGGGAAGTCAAGTGCCTGGAGCCGTGGCGCAGAAGTTCAGGAATAATACAGGAATCTTAAATTTAGATTTCATGGAAAGATACGTCTTTGTGTTACTGCTAGATTAATGTGTTGGCCCAGGATAATGCTGGCCTTTGAAGAGCTTATCTTCAAATGTTTAAAAATCTGTTCTTGTGTTTTACCATAAACTGATGTGGTCCAGCAGTCATCTGGCTCACATACTGGAAATATTTTGTTTTTCTTTTAACATGACTCATTACCATGCATTTGTAACTATGCTTATTTTCTCTTAAAGGATTTGTTCTGCCCTTTAATTATCATGTTTTGGGGTATTCAGGTTTGACTTATTACCAATGTAGAAATTCCTCCAGGGACTGCTAGCTTCCAAGTAAATGTTTTAGGCTGCTTGCCCATAAAATTAGCAGTCTTCTTATTACTTCTCCGTTAGTCTAAATTAGAACTACAGTGAGGTTATGTTGCTGTAGTGCATGTGTGAATCTTACAGCTTGTTTAAGGTGTCAGAAGTGTTGCTTTTGATGTGTTTGGGGGAGTTTGGCTGCTAGAGGTGCTCTCACTTGCTCAGTAGCAGTGGTGTGTGTTTGTACTAATGAAATAACGGGTGAACTCTCATGGCAGATGTTATTATTGATCATTTGGACTTGAAAAAATCATGAAGAAATGTTGTCCATATGTATTCCTGTTCTCACTGAGGTGTTTCATTGACAGCTAGTGACCATTTCCCTTTCTTCTTGCATTATTAGGTATGTTCTGGTTTCTCTAAGACCTTTTTTTCTTACAGTTGGACAGTTAGAATATCTGGTTTTGTTTGCTTTCTGAAGGATGATCTTGCTGTTTCTGTTCATTTTTTTATTGCTGAAGGAGTTATTATAGATAGCAGAACTTCTGATTGGGTCAGTTTTGTTCATTATTTCTTCAGTATTGGATAATGCTCCTTTCTTACCTTGGTTTCCTGGTCTAAGATAATTATTGCTGATGATGTCTGTGATATTCCTGCAGAATTAATGCTAACTTCTAGTAAGAATATTGAACTGGAAATGGTTTCCTAGGATTCTAAGTCTTGTCACTTGATACAGGAAGCCTGATGTTGTATAATCGCTATATAATCTGTACTTTAAAATAATCAAACTCCATCTTAAGGACAGGGTTTTTTTTACTTCCATTACTGAAATTAGAGGAAAGATTCCAACTTTCAGAGCATCCAGGATCTTGAAAGTCTTCAAATTGCCAAAATAACACGTTGAAGAGCCATTTCATGCTCACTTTTTAATGATAATTGCAACGTTTGCCTTATGCCTCTTTGCTCTTTGCGTTTATTACTCTAAATGCTTTTATGACCAGGAATTATAGCAGGTACTACCTCTTCAGTCAGGTAAGCAAACAGAGCCTCGAGTCTGTGTTCGGTATTGAATTTTCCATTCTCCTGACTGCCCCAAACTGTGCCTGCTCTGCATTCTTGGCTCGGCTCGGAGCTGGCGTTGCACCTTGCTTTGCCTGCAGCCAGCATAGTTAAACCAGCATGGGACACGACGTCCCTGAGGATCTCTGTATTCCTCCAGAGCGCCTGTGGTGAGCTCAGCTTGCTGTGCTGGGCTCTGACGTGCAGTTGGAATCGTTCATCAAAGCACAAACATGATTTAAGGAACTATTCTTAATCGTGTTGCTGTTGTTTGCCGCGGCTGAGGCTGCACTGAACGAGCGCTCAGCTCGCCCTCCATTTCCTGCCTCACAAACCTCATGGTCCTGCCTTTCATTTTGGAGCTGGGGCTCCCGTGTTGTTCCCCAGCGTGGAGAATGCAGGTGCTGCTTCTCCTCGCTGCGCTCAGCTGATTCCTGCAGTTGAATGCTTGGACACAAACCCCTGATGGAGCAGAGGACGGCAGAGCAGGAGCTTGTCCAGGCAGGAAGGAATCTGTCGGTGCTGGGAGGCAGCAAGAACCAGCACCCACTGTGCTGTGACTGCTGACACTGATCTTGGCTGAGAAGTCATAATTCCAGGTCTAAGGCCATTGCTAGTGGTCTGACAATGTCCTTTTTTTTCTTTGTTTTCTTATCCTTTTAAACTTGCAGTGAAATGGGCCAGGTCATTCTGCCAAGCACAGAACTCGCAGTTGCAGGGCAGAGCTTAACCATCTGCTGCCATTCCTGCTGCCTAAACCCACCTTTCTTTCCATGCTCTGGTGTGAATCCAGTTCCCTTAAGCAGGGCACACACAGTAATTAGGTGAATTTTCCAGGCAGCTGTAAATTGGGGTCACAGTTGCTTTATTTAGCAGGTGTGTCAGTCTGATTGACCCACGGTCACTGAGGGATGGGCGAGGATTTTTCCTCCTTCATGGTTTCCAAATTAAGGAGCTGCTCATCTGGTGGGAATATGTATTTTACCCAGGTATATGTCTGCATATCTTCTTCTGTTGAAATTCATCCCACATCTGTCATTTAAGGTCTTTTTGTACAGCCTGCTGGTTCTCCTTTCCTCACTCAGATTTATCAAAAACCGTAAGCAAAAGCCAGGGTTACTAGTGGGGAAAAACCCCCAAACTTAGCCCCAGACCTGACAAATTGGTAATTCTAAGCATTTGCGCGTATCCACCAACCAAGACTGCAACTAGTTGCATGTGAAGAACTTAGTGCAACCCACGTGTTGAAAAAGTTGGATTTTTGCTTGTTCTCTTTTAAGCAAGATTTAAAACATGTCGCAGGATATATGGGTGGATTTAAAAAAGCAGATGGTGAGGTCCAGTTGTTCTCGGAGGTGTTGCATCTCACTTGGAAATACTCAGCTCAGTGAGGTAAACCAGACAAAGATCTGCAGATTTGAGAATGGAGAAAATGTGGGAATTTCTTCCCATCAGCGGTGTAAGAGCTCATAAGAGAGTGATTACATTTTTGTGTTATTTGGGCAGAAATAATGAAGGCTTCAAGTCCAAACACGTTGCTAAGTTCATTAAAGAAGAAATCATACAAAGAGGGGAGAAAGGATTAAGCCTGCTTCAGAAGATGAGAAGATCAATAGAACCTGAAAGCCTCTCTAGCACATGTCAAACAATGATAAATAAATATCAAAGAGTCTTCAGTCAATTCAGCTCAGAAGTAGAATGGAGAAGCACAGCTCTCATTGCAGGTGATGGCATTTAACAGTTAGTTCAGTCCTTTGTAAGGATGAGGAAAGGCAGGATAATTAATGGACCTGATGGTTTAGAAGGTGGGTCAGAGGTAGGGACAGGTAGTTTTGGAAATGGAAGGAAAGGGGTAGGTTGGTAGAGAATATATGGATTTTTGGTGGTTGCTGTGGCTGTGAGGGGTCACATCATCTGCCTGTGGGGGCTTGGCACAATGGAGTTAATATTCCAAATGTAAAAAAATCATTGAAAGGTTGTGATGTTACAGAGATTTCGTGGTGTTTCACTGCTTGGATATGGCACGAGCGTTGCATTGATCTGTATTTTTAGACCTGTAAAAACCCGATTCCTTTGATGTGCAGTTTTCATAATTGGAAAGCGTTGAGTGAATAGTGAACACACTAAAAGAAAGTGGCAGTGAGAAAATACTGCTCTTTTTCATGTTGTAATTGCGTGGTGTTTACACGAAGCTGTGAGGTCACTGGCTTCCGGTACGAGCCACTTCCTGAAAACCTTGTTCTACATAGTACATCTAAAAATGTACTTCTTAGAAAAACTCAGCTGATTTTTGTTTTTCCTTCTCCTGCTGCTGCCTGTCCACCTGACTTGTGTTTCTACTCCAGAGCTTGTGTAGCACTGCGGAGTAGTGATCCCTTGGGATGGAGGGTGGTGCTGCAGGGGGCACAGGACGTACTGGAGAAGGTACCACAGAGAAATTGGGTTCACAAAACCCAAAGCAGGCAGTGGGAGCTTGGAAACAGCTTAAACACATAGTCTGACACGTAGAATATATTGATAGTTCAGGCTTTAGCAAACTGTGAGTCATACACTGACAAGTGATGCTGTTAAGTTTGAAATCACGAGGTAGAACCAGCATCAGCAAAGCTGCTCCGTGTTCTTATTTTCCTTGGAGTTTCAAGTATGTAAAAAGCAATTAGTTACTTGCAAAACCTGTTGAAATGAAATAATTTCATTTTTTTAATGCAAAGTTCTCATGCTGTCAAACTTGCAGGTTTTGGAATCATGGAGTCATTAGGCTTGGAAAGGACCTCTGAGATTGTGGAGCCCAACCATTCCCTCAGCACTGGAAAAAACCCACGTTCCCAAATGCCACATCTTCATGTCCTTTAAATCCCTGCAGGGATGGGGACTCTAGCACTGCTCTGGGCAGCCTGTTCTAATACTTAACAACCCTTTTGGTGAAGAAATTTTCCCTAACAGCCAACGTAAACCTCCCCTGGTGCAACTTGAAGCAGTTTCTTCTTGTCCTCTCTCTCGTTGCTCAGGAGATGGAAGTAGCCATCAAATTTCTGTGAGACGTGAAGGATTTGGCAATCATAAAAAACCCCCAAGCATATATATATATATGCGTGTGTGAAAAAGGCAACAGGCAGCCAAGCTTTATTACTCATCACACAGAACACAGTTCTGGATTGTATGACATTTATAATGTAAAAGAGATGGTTCCAACCAAAATGCGTTCTTCGAAGTGAAATACGGTCCTCATAGAGCAATATAAATTAACTAAACTGTGGCAGGTCAGCATGTGTGGGAACCAGGAAAGATGAAAAGCACGTCTAAAGGAAAGATTAGAATTATAAAGCAGTTTTAATAAAGTTATGTCTGGGGTTTTTTTATTTTTTTAACCAGATAGGATGAACTGAAATAATTCAAAAATGTATGTATTTTTTAAAATAACAGTATAATCCTAAAATGCCTGGGTGACATACTTGAGTTGAATATTTTTTTCTATTTTGTGGGGATTTTTTCGTCATATTAATTGACTAAAATACTATTTAAGGCTAATACCTAACCCAGCAGAGTAAAGACTAGCTAGAACACCTTTAAAAGAGTGCTTTGATTTATAAATGATCTAAGTGTTGCAGTATATGAAAATAGAGATTCTGCTGTGAAAATGAGTGCTTGAACATCATGTGTCAGTTTGAAGGTCTAAGATAAATGTGAATTTTTAGGGTTAGTAATACACTCATTCATTTCAAATCAGGTTTCATTTTGTTTGATGACCATGCACAATATACTGAAACTTGCCAGACTTCACAGAAGTAATAACAATGAGAAATTCTTAAATACAAAGAGTTCATAAATTTACAAGCACTTTTTACAATACTGTGGTTTTAGCCAGTCATTGTGCTGTTTTATAACAGCTACAAACTCTATTTCCAGAAAGACGCGCTGCCTGTCAACCTAAAGTTGGCAACATTCCTGTGAATTTCCATGGTAATTTTATTGGTAATTAGCATTTGTCAATAGCTTGTCTGTCATAACCCTTACACATCTCAATCTTCTTCTGCCTGTAGAGCAGTGAGATTCCTAAAACTCAACTTTGTGGCTTTTGTGACCCCTGTAGGAAGAACCAGGGGTTTAAACTCCCTCAAGGTGCCCGTGTTCACTGTTCTGTTGATAATACTTTTTTTATTTCCTCATTGTCTGGGTTTTAAACTTGCAGCTGTGGCACCAACATCCTCATCTTCCGGTGTGTATTTCCTTTTATCCTGGGTCTTGGGGAGGATGCAGTGTGGTCGTAAGAATTGCAGGTTTTTCCAAAAAGTTGTACTGGTTTGAACTTTCAGTTCAGTCTGGTAGAACCCTCGATGATTTTTGCATTCCTTTGAAAGCTGCTGTTGTCATTCAGCTGAGAGAATCTGGAAATATCTCTTGAATTGTTTTTCGTCAGTTCTCTGGTCAGTGCCTGATCACCTGACAGGTGGAAAAAATAATTAGATAAAGTTCTTCCCTATTCTGTTTTGGACAGAATGCAATGACCTGTGATAGAAAAGGGTGAGATAAAGTGTCCTGAAGCCTTTGGCCTGCAGAGCTGTAGCCCAACTGCTTTGTAGAAATGGAATTGAAATTCATGAATCTTCAGTAGTGTTCACATTGGAGGAGGATTTATGTTTATTCAGATTTAAAATATTTCATCTTTGGGTGAAACTGGCACATAGAGTTAGCTGCAAATTGTGTTGGAGTCACTTAATTTCTGTGTTGCTTAAAAACCTAAGCCTTGAAGTACCTCGTGTGTTCTTCTGAAACATTCAGTTGCTTTGTCGGTTTTATATTTGCTGTGCGGTAGCTGCTAGGTATCTTTGCATCTCGATTTTATTCCCAGCTGAGCTTGTGGGGGCTTCATTTGGGTGAGTAACAGCGAGCAGCGTGTGGCTTGACAGCTGGAATTTCCCAAGATCAGAGCGAAATGAAGGAAATGAAGAGTTAAAGCGAGCACAGGAGCTCGGAGCAGCGGATCAGTGTAGTTTCAGATAGTTATCACTAGGAGGACACACAGACCATGATATTAAGGAACTAATTGTTTACCTTTTCTTACTAACTGGTTTGGTACTGGAAAATTTTGTTTTGAGTGGCTGCCATATAGCAATGTGTTCATTAAGAGACTTAATTTTACTAGAAATTAGAAAAGAGGGTTGTGTAATGGACAGAACCGGAGTGTGCTGACAGGAGGAAATCTCCCGGGGATTACTTTGTCCGTGAAGCAGAACACGGATTCTCGAGGGCGTTTGCCCGCCAGGAATAGGTGACGTTTAGGTAGAAGTGATCCCTTTTTTTACCGTTTTCTTTACAGCTTTGTGGTGCAGGAATTCCTTACACCTTTCTGTGAAATGTTTGTGCTGTTCCCTGCTGGGCAGGACATTGTGTGAGATGGATCAGCGGCTGGGTTTTGGTGCGGCGTTCGCTGTAATCCTCATTTAATCTGTTTGTGATCTTTCACAGTGTTTGCAAATAGCTTTTCTTTTGCTTGTCTATATGTGTTTACTTAGATTCTGATGTACAGTGTCTGTGTCAGGTTGAGTAATATGGAAATTAGTCTAATTGATTTAAATAGTTTGTAGACTGCCCATGTTGCTGAGGCAAGCTGTTACCTAATAAAGACTTCGGGATCTGACTCTTTCTGTATAGAATCATTATTGATATCACACATGCAGACAAAGATGATAACTGAAGCATATGCTTCAAATAAAATGACACGAGAAAATGAAAAAAGGTTTCAAATTTGAAGTTACTGAAGGATGCACGGAAATAACACCAGATGGAGAGAAAGAGAAACTAAGACAGAGATTATTAATAAGTGTGGTGCGTTGCTGTTGTATAGAATAGAATCCTAGAGGCTTTCAGTGCATAAATGTTGGTGTTACTTTGGTAGTAGCCTCTGTGATGTGTCAAAGTGAAAATGCAGCATCTCACTCCTCCAAAGTAATAGTCTCTGAGGCTACAAAAAGGAGCGCAGCCCAGTTCTAAGTCACTTTTGAAAACTTAGTAATAGTTTTGCCTTGGTAGATGTGGTCAGGATTGAACTACATCTTCCGGAAAAATAGTATTTGTGGAATTAGCGTGATTTTGCATCTTTGGCTTCATAAACTATCACTGGGAGACATTTTCCTCAATATTGAAACTTGTTTCTATAGTTCCATTTCATTGGACTGAAAAACAAACCTCTGAATCTCCCTGTGATAAAACCTGTGGTCTGGAAGTGTTGCATAGTTGCTTTGTCAAAATTTCTGTGTTGGAACACACTTGTTCACCTGCCCGTCAGTGTCTGTGTCTAACACAATTTAATTTTTCAGACATTTCTTTTATCTTTGCAGCAAACCTGCATTTTAATTTTCCTGCAGACTGAAGTTCCTGTCCATCCATGTGTATTCCCATCAGTTCAGTTGACTTTATTATTATTTTTTGTGAGAATCAGTCTCTGCCTTATAACAAAAACTTGGTGTTCTGTATAGGACCCTTAGTTGTTGAAAACAAGGATCCAGCCTGGTTCCAAACTCCTGAGTCCGAGTATCTGTGCTGGCTCTGTGGACAGGACTGGGAGCTCTGAAGATCTCGAGCTTCAGCCTCTTCTAATTAATTCTTCATCATTTGGGCTAAATTGTCAGGGTTTTTCATAGCAACATTTTATTTTCTGACCCTGTAGAGATTTTCTGTATTGTGCAGAACTTTCTAGAAGTCTGGAGTAGGAACTGACTCAGCAAAGTAGTTCAAGTTCTTTTTATTTACTACGTAAGTTTTAATGACTGAGGCTTCTCAGTCTGTCTTTATGGTTTTTAAAAAGACCTTTTAATCACTCATCCTAAAAATAGCCTGGAATGCTCTAAACAGTGATTGATGTATGAGCAGAAACTCTCTATAATGTCATTAGAGGTCTGCACTGGTTTTGTGAATGATCTGATTAGAATTTTGGAAAATTCTGAGCGTGGAAGGGAAAGATGAGACCTCGTATTACTACCCAGAGGAAAGATGAGGATCCTTTTTAATTTAATGAGGAGAGTGAGAATGAGGCTGCAACACTGAATTGTAGAATGTTAAAAATGAGGGTTGGGTTTTGTTGAGGGGGTTTTGCTGGATTGTTTTGGGTTTTTTTTCCCAAAAGCTGGGTGGAATGCTGTATATTGAGGAGTTACACTGGATTACTGGAATAGGAGAAGTTACTCTCAGGATGAATAAATATTGAAGTACATATCTGGTTCATACTAGGGAATAGTTGATGGTGCTGTCAGGGTGTTAACATAGAGTAATTATAGTACCATGGAATATTTGCAGTGTTGGAGTGAAGCAGATTTTTTGATTATTCAGACCCTTTAAATTAAAAATGGCTTTGCAAGTTATATTCAATTACACACGTCAATTTAATCAGGTTTTTGTTTTACAACAGGGATTTTTAACCTTTGACTAAAAGGGAGTCCTCTGGAAGTCGTTCAAGGCG
The DNA here is from genome assembly GCA_013400735.1 of Pomatostomus ruficeps. Classification (NCBI taxonomy): domain Eukaryota; kingdom Metazoa; phylum Chordata; class Aves; order Passeriformes; family Timaliidae; genus Pomatostomus; species Pomatostomus ruficeps. Next base: position 18,539 of record VYZT01040119.1, read on the forward strand.
GCGCATTAAGATAATCACTCAGATTTGGAGAGCAATGAAAACAGATCAATACCGAGTTCTTGTTCTGCGAGTAATATCCAATTAAATAATGCCTCACAAACTCAGCTGTGAGGCTTGGGGATGGACAGCTGGGGCACACTCAGAGACAGGAGAGGGGCGGCGGAGGATGGAGGGAGGCAGGAGGTTCCAGCAGGCGGACATCTGAGAGGCAGAAGCCTCAAAAGCAGCAGTGCAGATGGCACCACTGCGGTGGTGGTGTTTGTAACTCGGCCCACGGGGATCCCGCGTGTATTTACCGCCAGCAGCGTTCTCACACGTGAAATCCTCATTTCTGCAGCGTTGATGACGGATCTGCCAGACTGGCGTTGCGCAGCCCCGTGAGGTGTCGCGAAGAGCGGCTCAGGGACGAAGCAGCTTCCTGCCATCGGCTTCCCAGGTGGATGGTGTGAGCTGGGGAGGAGGAATTGCTGCACAGAGGCAGGGGCTCAGGAAGTTCGGACGTGCTGAAATCGGAGGTTGTCGCAGGTCAGCTTTCCTCAGCTGGGTGCCAGACGTGCAGTGCATCTCCCAAGCAGTTGTAGGTTTATTTCTAGAATATACCAAACATGAAGCATCTGTTTTGCACTAATCAGAAGACCAAAAAAAAACACCCCAGCAAAGGGGAAGGCTTTCCTTGTCTCCACAACTCTTCAGGATTTTTATGCTGTCATTTCAGTGAATAATCAGATTTGGTGCAGAACCGCATTAGTGCTCGTGGAAAACTCTGTCTTTGCAACGCTGTATTACCAAAATTGGCATCTTTTACATGGTAAAGGTGGACAGAACCAGATCCTGTTATTGCAGAGTGATGTAGGATTTGGTGTAGTTTCTCTTTAATTATTGCTAGTTTCTGCCAGTATAAGCCATAAAAGGAGGAAACCAGTTTTGCATGACTAGCAAAATTTGCAAGAAATCATCTGCATTTGGCTTTTTGAAAATTTAAAGGATAAAGCAGAAATTCTAGAATTGATTTTACTATCATAACAAATAATCAAAGTGTTATAGCAACTATTTTCTAGTAGTAAATGTCTTCATATTGCCGTACTCAATATTTGATAATTTTTTTCCTCCTGCTTTACATTAAAACCTTTCTGTCCTTTTTTTGTTTTCACCCTTTAGACTTTTTTTTTTTTAAACTAAAATTTATTTTATTTGCTAAGTGGAGTTTCTGATTTTAAGTGCCACAGGTGGGAATGACTAAGAACTGTTTGTTGTGTAGTTTCAATGTTAGAATATAATTTTTTTGCTTTGACTTGAAAGATTTTTTTTAACAGAAAAGCAATTTCTGTGTTTTTCGTGTCTGTATTGTTATGTAAACTGTTCTGGGAGCTGGGGCAGAGAAATTCACGTTCAGGGGCTTTACCCAGATCCATCTGTTGTGCAGTTTTGATGGAATTCCAGGGTGCAGGAGGAGAGACCCAGGGTGCAGCAGTCCCACAGAGTGCCCTGGGTGGCAGAGGAGTGGTTTTAGACTTGTTTTTGTAACTGTCTTAGGGGAAATAGATGCTGCAGCCCAGTGGAGTTGGCTTATTGAAGATGAAAGGTAATTGAACCAACATGGGATTAAATAAGGCTTTTCCATCTCTCCATGTGACCCGTCTTAACAGCTTTTAACCAAACAGTGGAAAAGTACAGAGTGTGTCCGTGGCCATTTGGCAGTCGGTTTCTCCAGACACCATTTCCAGGGCCTTCGCTTGTTCCCTTCATTTGCTTTAGTCAGTTTGTTGGATTTGATAACGTTATTTGATGTTATTTGATAACACATTCTGTGAGTTCGAATTGAAACAGAGAGTGGCACAACAGAGAAGGAGAAGGAAGGAAAGATCCAGAGTATTCACCGTGCATAATGTGAACAGAACAGAAATAAAGAAATAAATCAAAGAAATTCTTGTGTACAAACAGGGCTTGGATTCTGCTCAGTGCATGAGGGCTGGTCAAGTTGGTTTTTTTCCAACAGGATCAGTGGAAATTGATATCCAGAGATAGTTTCCCAACTCCATTTATCCTCCGTTATCTCGGAGCTGTTGGCCACTAAGGGTGAAGCTTGCTCAGCTTGCTTTCACCACAGGACTGATAAATTCCAATGGAATTCTGGCTCCGGGTTTCAAAAGATGCCTTGAAATTTCTTGGGAGGGGAAGGTGACCTGACATAAACGTACCCGAAACAGGAAAGGAAGGATGTTATTCTTGGTATTGTTTGGGGTGTTTTTCTCTCCTGTGGAATACAGTTGAATCACCAACAGGAATGACAGACTGGAAGTTGGGAAGGGAGTGCAATGATCCGATAGTGCTTATTTGAGGAGTCAAACCCCTTGCTGACACCAGAGCCAAGTCAGTGAAGTGCATATGAAAACAGCCCAGGAGCTTTTCTGGATCTCAATGGAGCAAATACACAGTAATAGGTAATTTTCTTTTGAGGTTAGAAAACTTCAGTGTTGATTAATTTTTTTTTTTTTAATAGAAAACACTGAGTTTGTTGGGTTTCTTTTGGTTTTGGGGTGGGGTTTTTTTGGTTTTTGTTCTTTTTTTGGAAGTTTTTATGTGGTTGTTGTTTGTTATTTTGTTTCTTGTTTTTGTTTTGTTTTTTGTGTTCTGTTTTGTTTTTTTAACCAAATGCTGAGTAAATTAGTAGTATTAGGTGTTTCCATCTTGCACTTTGTGTTATGTGGGTAATAATATTGTCTGATTACAAGACATAGGTCTTGACTGCTGTAAAGATCAGATGAGGGGAAGTGCTCTATATTGTGCAAAAGAGAAGTTGTGCTTTTCTACCTGCATTTAATTTCTGTTTTCTTCAGTCTGAGGGTCTTCTCTATCTACTGCATCCTCTCTAGGTATAAAAGACTCAGCAGTTTGAGGAAATAAAATCAGATGTGATGGTTCATTTCTCTCATAGGAGGATGAAATATCATCTTGTCAACAGTGGGAGGTTGTGGTCAGACCAGGAGGGCAGAATGTCTTTGTCCTCGGCGTCATTTCCTTGGCTGGTGACCACGGGGTCACTGTGTCTTTAATTAATATTCTGGGCTTGCATGTATAATCTCTGATACCAGAGGTACAAATCTTCCTTTTGGCAAGTGTTAAATTTTTTGGACAGGAGCGTGGCCTTGACACCACCTAGGAGAAGTCCGCAGTTGCCAACAAGGTTAACCCCCCCAGGCTCCAAGAACAGCAGTGTCAGGGAATGACTGATCTGAGCAGGTCACTCTGGACTCTCTATTGTCAGTGGAAGGCTACCTTAAGAAATTTAGGATGTGATTCCTCATTTTCTCATGGAGAGACTGGATTTTGGGAAATAAGCTGTGTTAAAAGCTCCCCTAGTTTAAGTTTTAGTTTAAGTAGATCTCCTTTACCTATGGGGTACCTGGACAGGTGGTACTTGGTGTGGATAATTGAGATAAACCCTAGAATTATGATTTGATTACTGTGTTTTGTAGGAAATACGGATTTTTTTACAGGTGTGCTGTTTTTCTGTGGAAATCTGTAGAATCCAGGTCTTCTGTCTCCCCAAATGAAGATGATATATGCCAAAATAGCCTTTTGAAGGCACAATGGAGAATTATTAACATTGCACTTCCCTTTTTATAACATGTTGATGTAGAATCTTTCTTGAGTTGTAAGAATCGAGTCAGGCAGTTGGAGGGGAATGTACTGCGTTAGAATAAAATTAGTCTGTCAGTTCTAAAAACATAATAGACACCGTGGTGTTACCTTGGCCACTCAGTCATTAAATTCCCAGAAATAGTCCTGATGAGTTTTATTCTGTTCTTGTAATCAGACTCTGCAGTGCAGTTGACTGTGGTCTTAAAATACTTGTATGGATTGATTAAAGAGGTGCAGAATTACAGGGCTGTGCTCTGATGTTCCCAAATAACTTCTCCATCTCTGGACGTGTCACCTGCTGTTGAAATAATTGGGGGGAAAGTTAAAATTGAGTCATCTTGGTGAAATTAGAGATTTTTTTGGAAGGTTTAGATGGGCACTCAGTGCTGTGCTGAAATGATTAAATGGGATCTTTCCTGCTTGGTGCTTAATTTACACCCAGGTGTAAATGTGAGCATAGAATAGAATATTCCAGCTGGAAGGCTCCTACAGTGATGGTCTAATCCAGCTGCCTGAGCAATTCAGGGCTTGCTGAAGGGTTGAAGCATCCAGGTCATTGATAAATGCACTGAACAGGACTGGCCTGGGGCTGATCCCTGGGGAACACCTCTGGTGACAGTCCCCAGGCTGCTGGAGCTCTGCCCTTGAGCCAGTTTGCCACCCAGAGCACCATGAACCTGCTCATCCCACCATGGGACGACTTAACCCAGAAGGATGCTGGCAGTGCCTAAAGCCTTACTAAAATCCAGAAAAGCTAAATCCCTTTCCTCCCCTTCATCCCCTGGGCATCTGACCTTATCACAGATGGATATCGAATTAATTCACCTTGTGCTGACAGTGCCTGGCAGTTGTGTTCTTCAAAAGACCCCCAGCAGCACCCACTATAATCCTCTCCATATTTTTTTCAGGAACTGAGGTCAGACTAACAAGTCTGTCCTGTTTTTTGCTGGGATAGAGTTAATTTTCCCGGGTAGCTGGTGCAGTGCTGTGTTTTGGATTCGGTGTGAGAATGGCGTTGGTAACACGCTGATGTTTTGGTTGCTGCTCGGGAGTGGTTATTCCAAGTCAAGGACTTGCACTTTCCCAGGCTCTGGGGATGAAGACGTGGCTGGGACAATGGCTCTGAACTGGCCAAAGGGATATTCCACACCATGGGACGTCAGTCCCAGAATATAAACTGGGGGATCTTATCCAGGAGGAGTCCAGGTGTTTTGGGATGGGCTGGGCATCAGTCAGTGACTGGTGACTTGTGCATCACTTCTTTCCTCTCCTTCTATTATCTCCTTTCCCATTACTCTAATTATAATGGTATCTTGCTTAATTTAATTTATTAAACTGCTCTTATCTCAACCCACGGGTTTTGACTTCTCCCAGGTCTCCTCCCCATGGCACTGTGCTGGGAGCGAGGGGCTGTGTGGAACTCGGTTCCTGGCTGGCATTAAACCCCGTCAGTTTTTGGTGTAAGTTCTTCTAGAATTATTTTCTTCACAAGTCGATGTCTCTTGCAGATAGTTTAATTACCGTGGATTATTTTAGGTATCATATTGATGACATGGGTGAGCAGAAGGAAAGGGAATGGGGTTGTCATGACTACTGTGATTTTTTTTTTTAATTTTTGTGCTTCGATTTAAAAATATTTTTATCTCTAAATTTTTAGGGATAAGAAATATCCTTTGCTGGTTGTAAATTACTGGTCACACTTCAGACTCCAGTAATTCTAGCAGAGGCAGTTTTTCAAGACATTTTTTCTGGAAATCAGGAAAGGGTGAAAAGAGAGAGCATTCTCTTGGCAACTTATATAAAGGAAAACTGGGTTAGTTTAATACTCATGTAATAGTTGAGTATAACTTACTGTGGTGCTTACACAAGGGCATGATTTGTTTCAATTCACGTGGTTTTATATAGAATTTTTGTAGAATTTTTCAAAAATGCTGGTAATTTTTGCTTGAACTAGTAAATTCCTGCAAGCTTGCAGCTACTATTACTAACAATAATTTCATTGTTTTATTTAAATCAATATAATTATTTTTCCATGAGGAACTCTTGCAGTGCTCATGCCTTAGTTGCGGTTAGGAACGAGTTTCTCTCGTGGAACTGATTTAGGCCTTTAATTATTTTATAGCAGAGGGGAAACTGATGCAATTTTAAGGTATTTTCAGTCATTCAAGGGGTAAATTAACTTCTTTATGACTAATTGAGTAAATATTTCTCTAATGCACAAGAGTGGGTGTCTTTTGTGTTCTGGGTGTGTTCATTCTTGACCTTTGCATTACTTGGACCATAAACTCGGTAGTACAGGGAGAGAATTCCAGTGCTCTCCATGTGTTGTAGGCATTGATCAAACAAGAATCCCTCCACAGTGAACAACTCAAGTCTGGCTTTTAAAAAAAAGAAAAGGAATTTTGTTGCGTTTTTTAAAACATGTCCACTTAAAAAAAATCTTTCTTAGTTTATCCCTAAACATCCATATTTATGTGATTATTACCTCCGCAGTTCCCTCCTGAGTTTGATTTATGCCTCTGGCCTCCTTTTTGTGCTTACTCAGCGACAGCAGTGTCTCTGCTCTGATTCCTGAGCTGGTTTTAGCTCGGGTTGGTGATATAACCAGATCAGCCCAAGCTGAAAATGGGTTAATTTGTCCTGTTTCTCAGCCCTTGCTGGATCGCCTGGTACATGAGTAGGCTGCCACTTGTCCCCCTGGCTTGCTCAATCTCCTTCTTAGACAGTCTGGCAGTCAGTGTTGGAATTAAACTGCAGAAAAATCATTTCTCAGTCATCCTGAGGCTGCTGGTATCTCTTAACTGGGTGTTTTTGTACATGTACTGAAAGCTGATGATTCCAGGTATTAATTTTCTGAAAGACTGATACGTCTGCTTTGTTTTGGGTTATTAGAAACAACATGGAAAGTATTTTTTTTTTTTGTGACACCTAGTTAATATTATTGACTAATACAAATAATAGGATGAGGAATCTCCAGCGATGGAGTTTTCTGCCATACTGTGTCTGTGTCAGCTACGTGCAGCTCACTCAGCTGAGAAGCTTGTCTTAAATCCCACTTCTGAGCCACTTAAAGGAGCAGATCTAAGCACAGGCTGTGAATTTGCAGAAAGAATAAAAGGACTTTAAAGCCTGAAGATATTTCTGTGCAGTGTCTTCCTTTACTGTTGGTTTTTGAGGTGTGTAAAGCCACAAGCATCAGGTGTGAGAAGTGATGGGCTTTGTTCTCCCAGCCCTGGGTTCCCATCCTGTGTCCATGACTGTTCCTGGTCACTCTTCTCCAATCCACTGCATGATGGATTTACAAGTGCAGTTTGTCCGTGGTGGTGACAAATTCCACTTTTCCTCATCACACAGAAAGCAGGAGAGAATTAAAAAAAAAAAAAAAAATCCTCGTTCCCTGCCCTGCTTGTTTTATTTCTCCTTCTCTGACAGGTGTTGCTACGTAAGTCAGGGATCTTGTAGTTAAACGAGCGCAGTCTTCGTTTTAAAACGAAAATAGGATTTTGACAGAAGTTGGCAGCACCGGAAAAGTGCTCCTACTTGCCCTGAGCGGATTGTTTCTTTCCAGGGGGTGTGTGTATTTGAGAGAGGCTGGAAAAGAGAGGGGTAAGTGTGTGTGGGCACTGGCAACAGGCCACACTCTTCAGGCCATGCTCTGTGTCATCCCTCCCCTCTGCCATTGCCTTGCAGAATGTATAGGCTGAGCTATATAAAATAATACATTTATTTCAAAATCGTGTTAAATGAGCTCATCTCAGTCATTCAGCAGCTATGAAATCCTGCCAAGTGCTACACGTCTTGTAAATTTAGAGGGGATTTTTTTTTTTTTTTGGGTTTTTTTTTGCAAAGGATGAAATACTACACAGTTACTGAGGCAGAGAGAAGGCATCTTCCTTCACCCGTAACATACTGAGGCACGGAGAACGGTGCTGGGAGCCAAGGTTTCTGATTTGACCCTCCTCCTTAGAGCTTCTGAACGCGAAGATTCCCGCCTCACGGAAGCTGTCTGCTCGTGGCAGGCAAAATTATCCTTCCCTGCGCTCGCAGCTGAGGGGTTTGACGGGGTTGGTGACCAGCTCTGGCACAGCACAGCTCCTTCTCCTTTCCCTTCTCCTTTCCCTTCTCCTTTTCCTTCTCCCTCATCACCAGCTTGGAACCAGGAACGGGCGAGACTTCGGCTGCTCCCCTCCTAACGAGGTACGAATTCCAGATCAAATGTTAAGAGCTGCTTGTTTCTACGTGAAGAAATCAGAATTCAACCCCCTGGACTTATTCCAGGCAGGGATATCATTAAATTTGACTCTCGTGTTTCACACTGTTAAAGCCTGCTGATCTGACACAGCCAGGGATGGAACTAAAATATATCTGTGTTTCAGACAGGGGAGGCAGAAGGAGCTGTTGGGTAATTCAGTCTGACATTTAGGGTGTTGCAGGTCATTATGTGTAACTCTTACTCCCTGTTTTGAGCTCCGTAGCTTATGTTTCACTGAAAAATTGAAGAATTAACAGGCATCTGCTGAGAATGTTTTTCAGAAGGGCAGGCTGGCTTATTTGTGAGTTACTTAGAAAAGAGGATTTCAACATCTCTCTTAGTAATTTGTTCTATGGGACAAACAGTCTGTGCTTGCTTCTTTTTTTTCTTTTTTTTTTTTTTCTGGTTGCGTTTTGCCGCATTTCTAACTTGGATATGCCCGATTCTGCGTAGTTTCATGGGAATTTTAAGCTGGCATAAACTGGCAGAGCTGCTGAAAGAAGCAGTCTGCATCCCCCAGTTCCTGCCTGGATGCCAGCTGGCCCCTGGTCATGGCCTGGTGCTCCTACAGCTGTGGGTGAACCCACTGCAGAACCAACAACAAAAGCAGCAAAATCAGATTTGTCCAGGGTCAGTACCGAGATCTGGTTCATGGCACAGCTGCAGGGAGGGGGGTGAATGGTCAGGGATGAGAAATTGCTAAGGTGGCTTCAGCAGCAGGTGGTGAAGCCACAGAGTTGCTTTCAGCTGTTGGTTCTTGGCCTCTTCCTGCTGGGAATAATGTTGGTTCTTGGCCATTTTCTGCTGGGAATAAGGGTGGTTTGTGTTGCTCTGCAGCCAGCAGCGTCTGTGGGTTCATCCTCGTGATGTTAAACACCAAAGCTTCACAGCCAGGTGTGCATCAGAATGCTGGAATGAAAAAAATACAGTTCCTTGGTGTAGCAAAAGCCGTTCAGAGGCAAGTGGTATCTAGGTATTAACGTTTATTTTGTTGTTGAGGTTTCAGTATCTGTGTTGTAGTAATTGGTAGCTAATACTCAAGGGAAAAGGGCTTTGGATTTACAGGAGGGCTTATATGAGGCAAATTAGTTTGAGTGTAACAGGTTGAACGTGGAAATTCTCAGTATGCGATGACTGTTTTTAGTAAACATCTTTTCAAAAAATAAACGCTGCTTTAAAGATACAAACTGATATTTAAGACCAGCTGTTGAACAATATTTAGTGCTAAACCAGGTGAATTTCACACTTAATAATTTTTTTCACTCTACTCAATGATTATTTCTCTTAGGAGAGCATTTGGTAAGAAGTCTCTGTGCCAGCTCTCAGGTTTTTAATACTTTATAATGCTTTTTAGTGTTTGCATCGAATCTTCAGCCTGTGAAAATCTGAGGTGTCCATCATACTAACATTGTATTAGTTTACTGTGCTTCCTCTGAAGTCTGAGGGAGGGCAAGGTTTTCTGAGACAGAGGAAGAAAGAGATGGAGCTGTAAACAACAAAATCCGAGGATAAGTCAGTCTCAGCAGCAGAAGATTGTGCAGTCTGGGCAAGGGAGTGGCTCTGTCTCCACAAAACACTGTGCAGTTTGTCCCTGTGGAGTTATGAACTAGAAATTCAGAATGTACCCATCTCCTGGAGCATCACATGCTGATGTTGTTCTTCATAGATGGAAAAAGGTTTTTTCCAGATGCTGCTGAAAGTGTTGACTGATTGTTTTTTTAGTACTGTCAAAATAATTTTTTTTTGTTTGCATCTCAGTTTACCAGTAACTCTTACTGTAGTGAAAGTTGTTACATGAAATTGGCCTGTATTTTCTTGCCAAAAGACTGCAGTATTGTTAAATCCCCGGTGCTGAATGGTTGAAGCACAAAGTCACTATTCAGCACCCTGATTCCACGTCTCTTCTGGCAGCACAGAGCTAAACCTTCTTGTATTTAACACTGAAAAATACTCCGTTTTCTTTGGACATGGATTTGGTTTTGGATAATCTGATTGTGAGTTATTCCAGCAAGAGCTCACCTTCACGAGTTTTAGCCGGTACAGGTCTCATTTCAGCCATGGGAAGTGGTGATCTCAGCTGCAGAGTCTTGCTTTGCAAGAGGAATCTTCTTTCCCCTTCTGCTTTTGTTGAGGAGCTCCTGACAGCCCAGTTCAGCAGAGCTGTTGCCACCATAGGTGGAAATTCTTTCCCTGGAGATCTGACCATGCGTGCATTCAGCTCATCAACATCTATGGAGTGACCATTTGCTTTTGGGCTGCTTTAATCGAAGCTCCTTGAAGCTGCTTGGCCACACCTGTCCCAGGGATGTTCTGCTGCTGCACCTTGGCAGTGTTGGGGTCATGGTTGGACTTGGAGGTCTTTTTCCAACCTGAATAATTCTGTAATTCCCTTCTTCAGGTGTCTTTGTTTCTACTGACCGAGCCTCCAGACTTCGGTATCTTTCTTACCTGTCTTCCTTCCCTTTGTTTCTGGTTGGTATCTGATTTGAGTAGTCCGGTCCCAGGCAGTGCCTTGTGTCCTGATTATTCTTTGTGTATCTATTTTGTAAAATCTTTTCGTTGAATCTGTGAGACAGCTTCCTTGGCTGAATTTTTTCTGGCCACCTGTGGTTTTTATAGGGGAAATTCCCATAATTCTCGTTTAAAATTCTTACTTTAGGTTTTTATTGAAGACAGCAAAGGGTGTCCTCTCTGGTTCTGTTTTTTTGTCTTTGTTTCAGTATTCATTGTGCAGATGTGCATTAACCTGGTAAAGCTGCAAAGCCGCCAAGCTGTGCTGATCTTCACTGGAGGTGGGATAGTTTAAAGAAGGTTTTGTGGTCAGGTTTAGTTGTTTTTTCTGCTTCAGAATAACTTAAGAGAAAAGTGCCTTTTTATTTACCAAGCATTTGCAAGTAAATCTTAAAAACCCATCACAGCAAATAGTAAATAATTTTCTTTCCAACACAGGGTCTTTTTTTTTTTTTTGTGAGAAGATGGGATTCTTGCCAGCCATCAAAGTTTTCAAAAGATGGCTCCTATTTCCTCCTTATTTTGTGTCAAACAGTAAAACATAGAAATTGTTGACAAGCTTTTTCCAAAAAGAGGTATCTGGGCTTGACATCTTTTGCTAAAATACCATTTAACTTCTTGTCAGGTGGAAAATAATGGATATTAGAAGAGAAAATCAGTAAACAATGCTGAAATAGAAGTTGTTTGGGTTTTGGGTTTTTTTTTTTTTTTAAAAGAAAGACTCTCAAATGATTAATAACTTAGGAACCTTAATCCAGTTGCTTTGGAGTTTTCCAAAGAGGGCAGTGGGGCTCATTCCCAACACAGTCCCAATTTGGTATTGTATCTATGATTTACTACATATACATTTTACATATATTCCTCTTTATATTTATGTTGATCTTTATATATATAAAAAATATTAGAAACATTGAATAAAAACGAAGTTTTGTAGTTGGTAAAAGCTGTCTAGGTGACTTCTGCAGATAGAAAAGTACAATTATCAAGGAAACAACAGTTTTATAGTTGGCTAAAGAAGGTGGTTGTGTTTGTGCATGACTTCTATGCATAGCAGGTTCTGAAGAATTTTTTTTCTTTAAATTACAACTAGAGAAACCAAAAATTTAAAACTAATGGTCATCTATTCATCGGGCTGTGGTTGAAACCAACAACAGGACAAAGAACTTTGCACTAAGAAGCTCGGTCATGGCTTCAATGTACTTTCCATGAACCAAACAGGAAATTCTGCAGAGGAAAAAAGGGAAATAAGAACTCAGATTTTGTTCATTAAGGTTTTGGCAAGCTGACCTTTTGGTGCTTTTTGCAAACCCCAGTTTTCATCATGTCTGGTGTTCGAATTTATTCTGACCGTGGCGGGGGGAGAAATTCCTTGTCGTGCTGTGTTTGCCATCAGGTGCGAGTGTGTGCTAGGAGGGAGATGGAGCATTCCCTGAGAATATCTGAGGGTATTTTTGGGAAGCAGCCTTTTGGAGGATGGGATAGAAACTGGTCAGAAAGGAGCTTTTGACAGGAATGGAGACTGAGGAGGGAGAAATCAGCAATCTCTGGAAAATTCAAACAGGGAAACAAAGACTAGTTCAGGGATGCATAGGGATTTGTGAAATTCGGTTGTTAATGGATTAAGAACAAGCCTGAAAAATAAAAAAAAAAAAACCACAATGGGCCAGGGGAGTTACTTAAAAGTCTTTTATTCATCTTGCTTTTAGTTCTCCTATTCACGAGTTCCATGTTTTATGTATTTTGCTAATAACACGGAGCTCTGGAGTTTACAGTGCTTTTAGTGTTTAATGAGGCTAATTCTGAAGGAGGGAGCAGAGCTCTTCCATCACTCACGGACTGAGAGTCCCCAAGCAGGGGTGGTAGAGGCAAAAAGTGAACCCTGAGGCAGCCCTAGGCCAGGGGGCTGGAAATGAGCAAAGACTTGTGTTCTCTGAAGGCTGAGACAGAAGGGTTTATTTGTATTTCAAAGAGTCAGTAGCACAGAGACGTTTTCTCAAGTCTGGAAAAGAATTGCAGAGTGTGACACCCTGTTCTTCAAAGGGTTGGTCAGAAACTCGAGAGCTGGTGGAGCTCCATGTTGATCCACGTGTCGTGGTAGCACCTGAGATGGATGAATGTTACAGAAAACAGAAAAAATCCAAGTAATTCGTTGAGTTCATCCCATGGCTCCCATGCATGACCTTCAGTATGAAGAAGAGAGGAAGTCTAAGAGCCCAAGAACCTGGTCAGATCACCAGATAGGCAGAGATTAAACTGGGATTAAGAAGCTTGAGCAGGAGGAATGTGTTAGAGATGAGCCACTGCACAGGTGGGGCCACTCACAGGGGCAGAATATCTGAAGAGTTTGTGTTAAAATGAGCATATTTATGTAAATACATCTTACAGAGGCTTCCAAAATATATATTAAAAAAAGGAGAAAACCTAGCAAGGCCTCCCTTAGAGTCTTTGACATTATTTCCACGTTTCAGGATGAAAAGGATAGGGAAAAGATGGGGGTGTTTTATCACATCTTAGAGGTGAAGACTCGGTTAATCAGCTTGTTGAGACCTTCCTTTAGAATGGTGTAGGATTTAAATCAAGTTAGAATATGACTTGCAACACAATTTTTGGATTAATCTCAGGGTGGTACTGCTCTGAGAATAAGGCAAATGAAAAGGGGAGGCATTAGTGCCTGTTGAGAACTGGATGCCCTGGTTTTGAAAACATCGCCGTGGGTTAAAAGGACTTAAAGTGGGAAATTGGTCAGGCACCAGATTTGGTCTGAGTGAACATTGCAGATCAAGTTCACCTGTCTGCCCTGTGAGAAGCAACAAAATGGGATCATGAGTGCAGAGTGAAGATGTGCTTGAGAGTGCTGTTAAGGTGCCTGAGGCAGGGATGGAAAATCCACCTTTCCTCAGAGGAAAGAGCCATCTGTGGGAGAAGGGTCATCTTGAGGATCTGGAGCCTCGGTTTGTCAGGGACACTCGAGGGAACTGGGGCAGAGGAGGTTTTCTCCTGCATTAGCAGGATGTGCAGGAGGTTAGAGCTGTAGTTAGGGAGAGGAGGAACAGAGAAAATGCCCTGGGTTTTCCACAGTATTTTAGAATGCCACTTCTGTAGGGAAAAATCCCTAAAAGGTGCTTAACAAACCAAACCTGATGAGTGAAAAGGAGGCACTCTCTCCCAGAGTATGGAGGTGGGTGGCTGGATGGGAAGTGTGCCCTGGGCTTGTGGGATGAGAGAATTGGGGAAACTCGTGTTCATCCTAAACAGAATCCAGAGAGGATTCAACAGGTCTCACTTCTGGAGCTTCTGGGAACGAGGGGAAAAATATGCCTGTTTTTGTCACTTCATCTTTCAGAAACCTTGCTCATAAATGGGAAAATTAGGTGACTGAAAGGGATGTGGAGAGGGAAGCAAAGAAGGGAAAACTGTGGAACCTACCAGGAAGGAGACAGCGTGAGTAGGATTGCTTAGATGTGCTTTGTCCTTGGTGGGATTCAGTGACAGAGAGAAAGAAAATGGTTTCATATTCTAATTTTTAATCAAGCAAGTGTTTGAAGAAGGCAAGAAAGAGAGAAGGACCTGCCCTGGAAGGGCAAAGTTAGCACTGAGGAGATTATTGATTTCTGTTACTCCGCTGTAGTTTTTTTCTGTGCAATAAATACATATTTACTCTGGTTGATTCCAGTAAAACTCAGCTCTGGAATTAACAAACATACTTTTGTGTCTTTTGGGTGTCTCATCGTGGAAGGGTGAAAGCAAATCCACCTCTCACTTTTGAGGTTCTGGTAGGCGATTTGTAATACCACAAATCCAAGCACTTTTATATGAGTGAGGTCTTGAAAAATCACTGGTAGCTTGGACGTATTAATCATATCAGCAAAGATAAGGAGGCCCCTGAGTGTGGGAGTGACCATTGCCATCATGGCTAGTTTTAATGAAAATTATTTTTTTAAGGCTTATGTTTTGGGGTTTTTTTAAGCTGAAAATGGGGAAACAAAAAAGATTTCTGAAAAACTGAAATTTATAATTTTCACCAGTGACTGAAAACATAATTAGGTCTTGCTTTGGTTTGGTTTTGTGGTGGTTATTTATATATTTAAGTGCAAATTATCAGCTTTTGTAATGATGAGAAATCAGAGAGGGAAAGGAAAATCTGCTGTACTTTTAGACCAGCGACACGAATGCAGAATTGGATGCTTTGCTGGGCTTCTAGCTGTGTTTTAAGCAAAGAGAATTTTCCTAGTTTTTCAGGCGGAGTGAAGTTGGGAGCAATTTGCTGTATGATACGGAATACAGTGAATCAGCATTCGCGATGGCAGCTATTTATAGTTACTCTATTTTTATTCAAAGCAAAACAATAGCACTGAATTTCAGGCAGTTGGGACCAGACGCTCAGGAAGGTCTCTCTTGAAGCTGAGGGGAAAAAATAAATAAAACCTCATCTTGCTGGATCCTGAGAGCTGAGCTCGTGAGCTCCGCCGGCATCTCCATTTCAGTGCCGTCCTCCGAAGGTGAAATCCGGGGCTGTGCTGGGGAGCTGCAGGAACAGATGCCTCTAAAATGTAGTTTTTACCCACTGTTCAGGGGCTGTCAGCGTTCCTTGTGTTTTTTATTTGAAGAACTGAGCAATGTAATTAATGCCTGTTAATTTTTATCCATCTCTTCCAGGTTTTCTGTGGCTGTTCCGTGTCCTGCTGCTGCTGCTGCAGCCAACGTGCATCCGAATGCCGTGGCTACAAAGGCTTCTTACTGTCTCATGCTGGGTCCCTCAAATCCAAGAGCTACTTGGCAGTTTCCAAGGCAACCACCTGTGGAATAATTAAAAAGGATGAAGTGGTAGCGTGCCAGATATAAGGAATTCTTGCTTGGAGAGAACGTTTCACTTTCATCCGTCTCGAAGAATCAAACGTGCTTCTGCCAGCAAAGTTCAGGTAGTACAATTAAAAAGTAATGGTTGATTTTCTGGAAGTTTGAGGTGGAGCAGCAAACCTGGTGTGACTGATGCTATACAGAAATGACCATGGCTCCTTCTGGGTTAATATTTGGGGTAGGTTTAAAAAGAAAATCACGAGGAAGGTGGTGGTGGAAAGGCAGTGTGGGTGATCAGTATTCTGTGTTAGTGAAACAGTTGCATGGAGTGTTTTGCACCTGGTTCCGTCTTCCCTCGGATGATTTTAAGCTGGGAAGGACTAAAATGGAGCACACATTAGTTGGAGCATAAATATAGGAAGTGCAGCCTTCATGCCAAGCACACTGAGATTTCTTTGGCATTCAGTGAAGTGGTAGATATAAAAGGAACGTAGGAGTGGGCTCGCTGCAAAATGAGTCGGAATCAGGGATTGATCTTCATCCCAGAGGTTGAAGGGTGGGCACTAAGTCCGTGCTGAACCAAACTGATAATCAGGTTTAGCTGCCTCACTAAAGCAGCAGCTAAAACCATTTTGAAGTCACATATTCACAGATTCTGAGCTGAAATTGCCTGGTGGAAAAACCCCAAATATTAAGCAAAAGAACCCTGTTAGAATAACAAAAAACGGCAGATTCAATTCTGAAAGTTGGAAATGTTGCTACAGAAGTCGATGGCAAAGGTGTTAGACTTCAGATAACCGGGAAAGTTCTTCTCCAAGTGCTGTACGTTACTGGATGTATCTGCTTATTATATCTTCTTTCTCTGCCAGTCATTCAAATATATTTGAATAGGAAAATATTACTCATTTCTGACAATGGAGTTAAATGGAGAAAAACCACATTCCCATTCTTCCCATAGTCCAAATAACTGCTCAGTTAAGTCTGGTTACCTTGCCTGATGCTCTTGTACAGTTAATTTTAGGCGTGATGCTTTTGTGTAATTTATTTTAAGGAAAAAAAAAATAGTTCTAAATTTTGAAGTAGAAATATTTGGGATGCCATCTGGGCTTTACATAATAAATTTTTCCTGCCAAAATGTTTGTGGGATTCTGTTGGGATGTGGATGGGATTTCACATTCCATCCCTTCCGCAGCACAAGAGGATCATTGTTTTTTAGATACGGTGGGTCCAAGAAGAAATAAGAATTGTGTGGTGGCAGCTCTGTGATCTGAGGGAACACAATAGAATCTGTCCAGTAGCGACTCTCACCTTCTACAGCTGTTTCCTCATTTCAGAAGTGAATACTTGCAGGTACCAGCTGAGTACAGCTGCAGTTTCCCACCCTGATACTCTATTTCCTGTTCGCTGGTTTGTTGTCACCACATCTTACATGCCAAAATGGTTTTCTTTTTGAAGTAGTTCTTCAGCCTGTTAATTCCTTTCAGCATGGAGCTGAGGAAAGTGGGTTTTTCAGACAAACTCTGTTTTCACATGTGGAAAGGGCGTGCTGACAAAGTGTCTGCACCAAGCACAGTGAGGAGGATACGGAACTGAGATGCTCTGTGAGTGGAGTGAAGGTAGTTGGTGTGTGGATCCAGATCCTTGATCTTTCCAAGCAGCATAAATAACTCTTAAAGGTGGAATTGGATGCTTGTAAAAGAGTGTATGGGTGTATTTGTGGAAGCCTGATTTGTGACAGCAATCAGGTACAGTAATGCAGCATTCCCAGGAGGGTTCACCGAGGAGTTTCAGTGTGGCTGCTCCCACCAAACACATACAAACACCTCCATTTGTCTGTTCTGCCTTGAGTGCTGTGAGGGAGATTCTTCTCTTAAACCTCAAATGTCCAGGCACTGCTGAAGCCAGTGGTGAGCGGCAGGTAGGATCAACAGCTCCCTGAAAGTCCCTGTTCCAAACCCCCTTGAAGGGGATTCCTTCTCTCTAAAAACATGCCTCTAGGAAGGAGTCCAACTTTTCCACGGGTACTTCAGCCTGGACAGCTAATTTAGCCTAGGTGGCAAACCTTTCAGAAACTTCAAGTGTGCAATTAGATTTATTTATATATATAATTAATTAATCTGTGCTTGTTTCTCCATATTCCATTCCCATTCCAGAGCTTCCCATGCCAAGTGGAGTTGCACTTGATTACTGGTACAACCCACTTTTTTCATCCTCCTCTTCCCAACTTGGACATTTGACCCTGTCAGTTTTTCCAGCCTTGTCTGCAAGCCTGTGGTTCAATATCAAGGGTAGTGAAGAGTTTGTTAACATAGTTTGTAAGAGAAATAAAAACATCCATGCTAAATTTAGGCAGCTGGGCTGTGTGAAAGAAAATAGAATTGATTTCTGATGTTCTCCATATAGGTTATGTTTTAATAATCTCTATCCCTGGGAAGTTTTACAGGACTGAAGGGAGTAGAAGGTTAGAAGTAGTGATTTGTTCAACAATTTTAATCTCTTAAAGTGATTCAGAACCTGTTGACATAGAAGTTGTTCCTGTAGCCTTGGGTATTAGAATTAGCATTGGCTAATTGGAATTAGTGCTATATGCTCCCAGAAAAGTAAAATTTTCTTTTTAATTCTCTTTGTGGCAGAAGATTTATGTTATGCTCCATGCTGGAGTAACTTGGTGTCTTTTTGAGAGGAAAAAAATGGGTAATAGTGATATGGTAATTCTTACAAAGATGATTTTGATACAGTGGTTAATATTTTCCTTTTTTTGTACCACCAGAACTATCAAGAGTCAGTTACAATGTGGTAATCTAAAAGTGTCATTAAAATACCCATTAACTTTTTAAAATGAATTAGGACTGTTTCCTAGAACAGGTAGGACTTTCATCTTGCTGCTTGGAAATCCAGGTGATTTTTCAGGCTGGGACTTTTCAAAGGGAGTTTTCCCTTCTAGCAAGAGGTGCTTACGGTGAAATTGTAGGGGAATTTGGGGAAAGAGTGATAAGCTCAAGCCACCTTTGTGGAAAAGGGAACTCAAATAATGCATGAACCCTTTAGCCTGGGCTTGATTATCCTTTCAGAAGGAGGGAACTGTTCTGCTGCACCTCGGTAGATGGATGTTCTATTGGGAGCAAAGCTGAATTGTGACTTTAATGCAAACAGAATTATCTGCAGGGTGACAGACCTTATGCTTAGGCACCAGATCTCTTTCTCCCCTCCAGCTGCTCCTGCTGGGCATTTTGGATATGCTTTTCCAGTGCAGTTCAGAGGATTTTTCCTGATAGACAACACAGGAAGTGCAGAATGGAATAAAAAGGTCTGACAACTTGCAGCGAGGTAGTGAAGGTGAGAGTGGAAAGCAGCTCTTGCCACACACTCACCTAGAGCAGTGATTTGTCTCCAGCAGGGGCCTCAGGTGGGTTATTGAGGGGCACAGCAGCAGAATGAGAACAGGATCCTCCTGCACACCCTTCATTGTCCAGACATCTGTAGTACATGGATTGACTGAGATGTCTTTTTTAGGCAGTGTGTGCTGGACTTGTCTTTTGGAATTAATTAATGAGAGGCACTGGGAGGTATAAAGCTCTGTGATTCCCCAGTTTAACAGGTCAGCCTGTTCAGTGAGGAGCCATAGTCTTTTGTTAAGTTTTGAGCCCGAACTCCATTTAAAATCCACTTCTTGCACTGGAAGACTTGAGTAGTTCATACATAACTATTTCCATTACAATCATAATTTTCTGGACCTCGGCCTGCTGCAAGTGTTGAGTCAGTTCGAAGCCTGCTGACCTGTACATGAAGTAGGGCCACTCTCCCCATCTCCAGTCATCCTCCTTCACACTTAATTTCATTGAGATTCCTCCTTAATTTCACTCCTGAATTTCATTTATCTATTTTAATGTCCAGTGAGTAATCCGCACGCATTTCTTTTTTGTTTTTCCTACTTATTTACTGCTGTTGCTACTGTGAATAACTTCACTATCATCAGCAGATGTTGTCATCTCACTGTTGAGCCCTTTTCATGTCATTTATGAATTCATTGAACAGTGCTGGGAACAGATCCCAGCTCAGATCCCTGTGGAAAGAAGAGCTGAAATGGCACCAAGTCCTGCCAAAAGCAGAGTGGGTTTGCCCGCTTCTGCACGTGGCACAGCTGAATTTGTAGTAAAATCACTGTGCTGTTTTGGTACACTGGTAAATGTGGAGTCACTGTAAAATACTTTATAGGAATGGATAATAATAGGTAAGATAAAATGTCATTCTTCATCACAGAATCGTTAAGGTTGGAAAGGACCTCTAAGATCAGCAAGTTCTACCCTCAGCCACCACCATGATCACCACTAAACCATATCCTCAGGTGCCACATCCACACATTTTTTGACTCCACCACTTCCCTGGGCAGTGTGTTCCAGTGCTGCCTCTGTAATTTCACCTTTGAAAGATAGGGTGGGCAAGGCACTCACCTTTCTGGATGACTGAGGATGATATTTGATGTTTAAAAGGTCCACACCTGCTTTATTCACAGCAAGTCGCATCTTTTGAGGTTTTAGTCTCATCAGCAACTTGGTTGGAACCTGCTGGTTTGTCATTCCCTGTATTGCCAGTAAATAGAAAATTATATTGAATAAGGGAAATGAGGCAACAGAAGAAATCTTCACAATCATAAATAGAAATTTGTTTTAGGGGATTAAGTGTAGGAAGTTGCCTGAGCAGTAGCACTGTTACTTGCTCTTGTTTTCTGACACTGACATAGCAAACATGTAATGTAAAACTGGGCCAGATCTGAAGGTCCTGTAGCATGAAATAATTTTTCCAGTGGTGTCCTGCAGCTGCAGCTTAGGGAAGTGGAGAGTTGAGGACACGAACGTGCTGCACATGAGTGCAGTGTCCCAGTGTCCCGCTGCTGCTTCCTCTTACCACCTCTGCTCCTTCCTAATTACTCCTGAAATTCTGTTTGCTTTTTCACTGTTCCTGTTATTAACCCCTGTGAAAACTGTATTTTCACAAAGCTACGTGTGACTTCAAGGTCTCTCCTAATCAGGAAGAAAACTAATTTAGAATCCCTCATTTTCCATGTGTAGTTGGCTGCTTTTTTCTATATGCAGGGCCTTGGAATTAATCTAGTTGAATTTCATCTTCTGTTTTCTCTCCCAGTCACGCTGTATATTAACTAGCTGGAAGAAAAGACTGAGGATAACTGCCTTGATGCACTTACTGGTTGATCTGTAATAGACCTGTGACCTCACAGAGTGTCCTTTTCAGCACAGTTTATTGTTCAGTTAAATGAGAGAGGTCTAGCTCCAGACTTGTCCAGGAGTCTGATTTTATGTGGGTGCATAAGGAGCAGTGTTCTCTGCATGTGAATTAACTGTTGATTAATAAGACCTTCCTCCTTTTTACACCACAGCTGAGTTTTCTTCAAGATGTTGTGGAGAAGTTGGTAATTTTTAGAGACTCCCAATATCCACAGAGCTCTCCTGTCTGTGACCTGCAGATTGCAGCCCATCAGCTGGTATTTTTAATATCCTGGTTTCCTTAGAAATCTGGCTGTGTCTACGTGCTCCTGGCTGTGCAATTCCTGGTAGGCTTTGGCAGTGAGCAATGCTCAGCTTCCCGGAGAGGATCCTCTCTCCTGGTCCTCTCTACAGGCAGGCGGCAGAGCTGGAAGTTCCCTGAACTCTTACGTGCTGCACACTGAGTTCATCTGGGTTTTCATGTGGCAAAGAAGCATTTCGGAGGTTTTTTCCCCCTCGCCACAGCTTTGTCCTGTTGAGCCTTTTATCTTCTGTCACCTACTGGCCCAGCAGAATTTCTCATAAGCTTCACCCTTCTGGTGTATTTGATAAAATTTCCTCTTAACACATCAGTTCTCAGTATTTTTTTTTTCAGCTTAAAATTTTGTATTTAGTTCATTAAAGTGTTTATTTTTTCCTGGAATCACAGTATGACCCCTTTTTGAAAGACATGCTTTTGAATGCCTTCTTAATATTGTTTTTTGTTTCATTTTAGGTTGCATTTACTCTATTCTTCCATATGCAATATGGGGTCTTCAGCAAACTGTCACCCCCTAAATACCTTCATCTTCTTGCCTGTTCGTTTTAGTTTTCATTGAAGCAGTTTCCTTGTTGCTTCATCACAGAGCGCTTGAGGTTATTGAGGACCTGACTAAGGTCATCTGGTCCAACCCTCATGCTCAAGCGGGGATTTTTTTTAGTTGCACAGCTAAAAATAGAGAAAACTACTGTTTCAAGTACTGAACTTGAGTGCTTTGTAATCAGTAATGCAGCCACTCTTCAGCAGTGAAGATCCTGTACACAGGTCAGGACTGGGTCAAGTCCTGCCTCTGCTGTGGGTTTTCAGAGTTGTTTGAAGGAGTGCTAATTAATGGTGTCTTAAAAATGCAGTGTTTGCATCACAGGGGCTACACTGAGAATTAATCTGTCTCAGAAATCCTGCAGTTTGGCCACTTTAATTTTGAGAGACGATGTTTGATGCTGATAACTGTCAGGTAGCTTCATGGGGCTTGAAAGTTTCAGAACCACGGAGTGGTTTGAGTTGGAAGAGACATCAGAGTCCATCCAGTTCCACCCCTGACATAGGTGAGGACCCTTTCCACTATCCCAGGTTGCTCCAATCCCTGTCCAACGTGGCCTTGGACACTTCCAGGAATGGGGCATTGCCTGGAGCTGGGAAGTCTCACTGTCCTGCTGAACTTGGTTTTGTGTCCTTTCTTAATGTGCTTTTTTGGAAGGAAGAATGCTTGAGCTTCATGAAGTTCTGTACACTTTGAGATACTCATAGCAGACAAAATGACATGATAAAGTTTTTACCAGAAGATTTCTCCTTGCTGTGGCTCTCGTCCTGCTGGGCTAACTGGAGGATGCTGCCCCAGCCAGTGAAGTGGAATGAGCAGTTTGGTTCGTCCTTCTGTCAGCGTCTCAGCGTGGTCAGATGCGCTGCTGTCTGCACTCCCTGGGCTGTAGTGAGGGATTTACAACCCCAAATCCTCACAGACCTGGTGCAGGCATTTGAAATCGAGTGCATTAAATCCCACCCTGGTATTTCAGTGTTTTGAACTGGTGAATCTTTTCACTTTTAGAGGTTTTTTCAGTCATTATGGTGGTTAAGAAAGAGCAATTTAATGCTTGATTAAAGCAAGGAGAAACCTTGCAGTGTCTCTTCGGGTAAAAAGTTGTAGTTTGGTGGGTGACCTAAAAAGGATAAAATGAGAGTATAATTTTAAATCAAATATAAAGATGTTATAAAATAATGTTGATTGCAAGGAACAGCTTAGTTTGATTTGGGTGCTTGATAGTTTCACCTGTTTTTTCCACTTTCTTATATAAGTGGAAAGTTTGCAACTTGGAGATGTACTTGGATACTGCATTTCTAGCAGTATATATTCCATTTCAGAGACTATTTTCAAAAGCATGGGGTGACAGGAAAAGGGGAAATGGCTTCAGTGTAAGAGAGCAGGTTTAGATGAAATGCTGGGAAAAAATTCTTCCCTTTGAGGGCAGTGAGCCCTGGCACAGGGTGCCCAGAGAAGCTGTGGCTGCCCCTGGATCCCTGGCAGTGTCCAAGGCCAGGTTGGACAGGACTTGGAGCACCTTGGGACAGTGGAAGGTGTCCCTGCCCATAGCACGGGGTTGGAACTGGATGAGCTTTAAGGCCCCTTCCAGCCGAAACCATTCTGTGATTCTGTGAAATGAGGAAAAACCCCAACATACTCAACAGGAGAAACTGGGTGAGATGAATCTGTCTTTAAAGGTCAGGCTGAATTTGGGCGTTACCACTTTCTGTTCATTCCTGTATGGTCAGTGGCAGCATCAGTTGAGCTGTTCATGAGTTTCTAAGATGAGTTTGTGTCTGGGCTTATTCACACACTACCAAGAAAAGGAAAGCCCAAACCCAGCCCTGAAGTGGATCTTTTAGCACATGAGTTGTTAGTGGTTGTTCATCCAAATAAAGGGCTGATCTGACTCGCTGGAAATTTTGTGGTGCTTTACCCTCGACGTTATGAGATTGCAGGGCCCAGGTTTGTGTGGGTGAGTGGGCAGTCCTGCCTCAGCCTGCACATACAGACGCTTCAGCAGCCTCTGGGCTGAGGTTAATGAGCGTTTTCTGTTCTCTTTTGTTCTGTCTGTAGCTTCCTCACTTTTGGGCTCTGCAAGAATGCAGACTGGTCTAAAAACTATGTAGATTACATAATGTAGGGCTGGGGTTTCTTCCAGCTGAGTGGTAGCTGATCTCAGTTTCTAGCAGGTTTGGAAAGCTCTTCTGCCCACCAAACCCTAGAGCAGGTGTTTGCTGCAGCAGTGCCATTTGCTCGTCTCTTGTTATGTTAATTTGGGGAAAGGCAATATTTTTCTGGAGGACTGAAGGATGCTAAGAGCTTGGTGTTTTATTTTTTCCCCATCAAATAAGCGTGGATTGAATGCAAATGTTCAGGGATGGTGTCAGGACAGAGAGGATGAGGGATATTTTCAGCTAATGCCTGGCAAGAATTAAGTACAATTAACACAAAATTCTTGTGGTTTGGGAGAACACTCACTGAGGAGTTGTCTGCTCCACAGATGGGGGCTCTACGGAGTACTTGGGATAACTGGTTTGAAACAAGAGTTCATGTACAATTTGCAGGAGGATATTTCACTTTTTTTGGGATATAGTAACTTGTAGTTAGTTGTTGAGCACTTCTAAAGGGAAGGACCCTGCAGTCCTTGCTGGGACAGAAATCTCACTGAAATCAGTGATAAGGATTTGTTGATATCCAGGTCTGAAAAAACCCTTTGTAAAAAGTGCCTTAAGTGTGAGGCAGGACTCCTCAGAAGTCAGTGAATAATCAGGTTGGTGTTTATTCAGAGAGTTTGTTTCCTTCAAGTTGTCTGTTTTCACCTTCTGTAAGGTCCTGAGGTTATTTCAGGAATGATGTTTCTGGTGCTGTCTATTTTAGACACTTGACGTGGGATTTCAAGCTCTGCTGAGGTGTTGGCAGTGGTACAACATGTGGCTGGTTTACGGTAACTCCTGCTCAGATTTGTCATGCAAATACCATCTCTTCTGCAGCTTTTCAGAGCTCTGGTTCCCCTGGAACTGAGGGTTTCACCTAACTAGCATTGCGAAAGGTGATATCCATGTAATCCCACTGGATTAAGATTAATCTCACTTGGGTATCTGATTTTTGAAATGAAATGAGATTTATCCAGGCTCTCCTAATTGCTGGAATAATTCCAAACAGCGAGTAGTAAGATCTTATCTTCGTTTTATCATCGTGGTTCTAAAGAGGGAACTTAAGCTTCCCTCATAGTTGTTCTTTCTTGGTGTTCTGCCATAAAAAGCAGGGAACAGTCTAAAGATAATTGGGCAAGGGAAACTTGGTGCTGGATGTGGAGGGGTTTTTGTGTTGGTAGAAGAGGATGAGCATCCTAAAGACTTCAGTGAAACTCTTGTGAAAGAAAAAACCAACTTGATTTGGTGTATAAGCAGTTTTTTAGAATGATGCTGCTTCTCCTCCTTGAAGCTCTTCCAGCTGAAATACACGCTGCCATATGCTGCTGGAATACCAGCACACGAACTGCGTTAAAATACAAATGAACAGAGCTGCAGTTCGAGCCTTCAGTTCTGCAGAGGGATCCAAAATGGTTCCCTTTTTCACTCGACTGAACACCTAAAGTTAGTTTTACAACATCCCTGTGCAAAACATTTTGGAGGCTTTGGGTCTGAAATGAAGAGGTTGAGAGGGAGAGAAAAGGAATTTTTCCAATTTTCTTGTCCTGATTTAGGGGCAGGCGCAGGTGACTTGGTGCTAGTTTTCCGCCTATAGCAAATAAAAGGATAAGGCAAATTTTGGAAGCAGCTCAAGAAGCTTGGCTACTACATTGGACATCCAGCTGTCCTGCTCCATGAGGCTAATGCAGATATTTGGTAGCTTCCAGAACTGTAGCCATAATTTCACAGTCGTCTTTACTGCTGCTCTTTACTTAAAATAGCTTTAAGACTCCAATATGTAAGTGTTAGCTGGGATTTGGACTATTTAATGCGTGTGTTAATCTTTTAAAATCTACTTGTGTATTTTAGGAGAATTTGTGGACCGCATAAACAGCCTTCATAATTGGGAGCAGATCGTTTAGATGCCTCATTTTTATGTTTTACATAGATATTTGCTAAGGAAAAATGCGAAGTTTCCCAGCTACTCCTCTCCTGAAAGTTGTTTTAAGCCAGGGTAATGATGAATAATAATGAGCAATAAATTAACAGAGCTGTATGTTGCTGTCGTTGATGGGGAAGTGCTCCTGCTGATTTTATTCCAAATGTTGATCCCATAGTGGTTGATGGCGTGATATTGGGAGGAAACATCTTAGTTTAATTCATGTGTTTTATTAAAACCATAGATACTTACTTTAATAAAAGCATCAGGTACTGGTAATCCTAAAAAGACTGGAAAACTGTGATGCAAACCAGTTCTTTTTCTTTTTACCTCTTTTTCTTTTTTCTACTTCTTCTTTCTTCTTTCCTTTTTTGTATTCTTTTCCTTTTTTCTTCTTTTCCTTTTTTTCTTTTTTCTTTATTTTTGCTTTCTTCTTTTTTTTTTTTTTTCCTTTCACCTCTCTCTTTCCCTGGATAAAGAAGACCTGACAGGAATGCATGGAAATTATCAACAGCATTCCTGACCAAGTATTCAGGAACAATTGGGCTACTAGTATTTCAATAACTGATAATTAATGAGACTTTATAAATAACACTCTGAGTTCTTTTTACGTGCCTGCTGGGTTTTTTTTGGAAGGGGGAGGAATGTCAGACAAATTTCTGGCGTTTCTGTGCTACCTTGGAGACTAGAAAATGTTTCATTATTGGCATCTGAGATTCTTATGTAACTTGGTAATTCTGGGAACAAGAATTTTAAGAAAAATGCTGAGCAGTTCGAATCTACTCGTAAAATTAGAAGATTTAAAACCACTGTGCTGAATACTTCTGTGATAAATTCCCCAGCAATACGAGTGTTCCAAGCTCCTGGAATACATTAATTTTGCTAGGATTACATCCTTAAGGAGTTAAAACCCCAAATCCTATGGAGTGAGTGACACACTGGCAGCTATTACATAAACCCAGTGTGTTTGATTTTTGCAGAATATTAAATTGGAATACAATGGGAGTGTGAGAGAAGGTGAGGAGTTGCTGCCTCGTGGTGTCAGGAGCAGAGCTGGTGCTGCTTGGGATGTGGTTTGTGTTCGCAGCCTGCAGCACAGGGTGGTGTGAAGGAGGTTGCCCCGATCCCTTACTGCTCTCAAGAAGTTTTTTACTGATTTTTCCAAGTTCAAGGTCTGTAATTCTAGCGGGACAAGCCAGGAAAGGACTTGCTCTGCTTTTTTTCTTTTAAAATAGTGTGGTATATCTTATCCACTCTCTTCAGAACTCTGATTATATTCAATAAAGAGGGCTTGACTGAATTTTTTTTTCAGTACAAAGTGGAAATGGTGGCTTGCTAGTGTTACCTGCTGTGTGAATTTCCTGATTCTTAAGTGGATTAGAAATTGCTATATTCCATTACCTTCTTGAGGGCACAGATAGTCTGCCACAGGAATCCACTGAGTCTGGGATGACTCAGAATTAAAAATGAGTCAGTGATGCTTTATTCTGTTGAATTTTATTTTTCTTAAAATACGGAATTAGAAGTACGCAGGAGTTCAGAATCAATATGCTTTATTTCTTGTGTCAGGAAACGATCTTCCTTCCTTAGATCATTCCTTCTGGTGTTTCTCATTTCTCAGGGCTCATTTGTGGTGCTGCCCAGTTTGTTCTCTTTGTTCCCCTTTCCTCGCGGAGTGCAAGGTGTTGGTAGAACAAGAACATCTAAAAGTTTTATCTTTCCCTGGGTTACTGAACTGGGTGTGCTCTGTGCACTTCGGTGCCTCCGAGTACTGTCTAAACTTCAGTCAAAAAATTCAGGTTCAGGAGTTGCAGAAGGGGTGGCAGTAAAATGTGTTTGGACGATAGAAGGGCTGGAAAGAGGGAGCTGTGTCATGCAAGCAGCAGGCTCGTCTTTAGTCACTTCTGTTAAGTGCTTTTCTGGCTAAACGAGCGTCCTCTTGCATAAATTCTCATCATATTCTAATAATACACAATCAGAGTTCCCATTTACTCCTCCTCGAAATTAAGGTCTTAGATTCTCTTTCTTTTCTCCCTTTATTTTCCATGTTACTTCTTGCAGTAATGAGGTGCAAGGAAAATAGCAAATCGGGTGTTTTCCATGCCTGTGTTTTTGCAGGTAAGTTTACCAAGGAGAAAACCATCTTTAAAATGCTTCTTTCGAGGCAAGGGAGTGCAGTTGGTCTTGAGGCAACATAAAGCAGTAGGCATTACATAGCAGTAACAATAAAATCAAACATGAAAATTAACTTCAGTACTAACTTTAGGATTTCATAGCTAGTTTTAAATAACAGGCAAGCAGTGTTACGACAAGGGGAATGGATTAAAGCCGAAAGAGAGTAGATTTAGATTGGGTATGAGGCAGAAATTCTCAGCCAGGAGGGTAGGGAGGGACTGGAACAGGTTCCCCAGAGAAGCTGTGGCTGCCTCACCCCTGCAATTTTTCAAGACCATGTTGGATGGAGCCTGGATCAACTTGGGATAGTGGAAGCTGTCCCTGCCTGTGGCAGGGGGTTGGAACTGGCTGGTCTTCAAGGTCCCGTCCATCCCAAACTATTCTGTGGTTCCATGGAATTTTTAGATTCATGTCTCTGTATCAAGCCTGTCTGGTTTTTTTCTGTGAAAGAAGGTAAGAATTTTTCCTCAGCAGTGCATCTTGGAGTGCTTTTAGAAGCTCTGCAGTCCTAAAGCACCAAGTAATGGTAAATATTTAGCAATGCTGTTACTAAAAAATGACAGGTTACTTCAGCTTCGAGCTTGCAAGTCTTCCAGCTGTCAAATCATGCTGTGCCTTTCTCTGCAAGGCTCGCAGGGCTGTTCGTTATTTGCCATATTCACAAAGTACCTATGAAAACAAGGTCAGGGACTCGTCTCCCTGATGGAGGAGGCGTTTGGGCTGGCGTCACGGAGTCTGTGTCCCAGCCAGCCCCGCTGTGTGCCGAGCTCTTCCCTGAACGCGTGCCAGCGCTTTGGCGGCTCCGCAGCGTGGGTATCAGCACTGGACATGAAGTTCCAGCCTCGAACTCGGCTTGATTTGTTGCACGAACCCTGAGTTGATGTCATCAGCCAAATAATACAGCTTTGCCCTGCACAGGCCGTCCCTACCAGGGTGATTCAGTACAGCTGCTCCCGAGCCATTTTCTGGGAGAAAGTGTCCAAGTCACGGAGGAGTAGCCTGAATTCCTTCAAATCTGGGTGATGTTGATTTGTTAGGATTAAAATCAGTTGTTTTCTTCAACCACCATCTCACTTAGAAGTGTT
The DNA here is from genome assembly GCA_013400735.1 of Pomatostomus ruficeps. Classification (NCBI taxonomy): domain Eukaryota; kingdom Metazoa; phylum Chordata; class Aves; order Passeriformes; family Timaliidae; genus Pomatostomus; species Pomatostomus ruficeps. The sequence continues at coordinate 47,136 of VYZT01040119.1, forward strand.
ACTGCTTCCTCTGCCAGTGCTTAAGTTCTCTACAAACTTAACTCTCAAGTATTTTTATTATTGTTACATAGATTGTTTGTCAAATTTCCAGGGCCCCATTCCATGTTTGTTGCTCCTTCATGTCACCCGTGCCCTAACAGGGAAGCTGCCATCCACCTCCTTTGCATGAAAAAGCTGTTACCAGCTCTGGAAAAGATGAGGGGACTCGGGGATCCCAGGTGAATATTCTTACGGACAGAATGAGTCACTTTTGTGTGGACTTTTTACCATGTGGGTGAGTGAATCATCAGGTGTTGAACAGATTAATCTTTTTTAATGGGACACGCACAAGATAATGTTTTCTCACTGAGACAACTTGTAGCTGTCTGAAGGCGATATTACAGAGGCAGAAGTGCAGTGACGTTGTGTGCTTTGGAGCGTGGTACCTCGGGAGGTGATCCATGAAACAGCCCAGCGTTGCTTTTCATAGTTCTTGGTCTGCGTGGGGGGCAGTGGCCTTTAAAGTATTGTTAAGAATAGAAGATTTTGGTGGGGGGAAATAATGAAAAGTTGACTGATACTTGCGTAAGAAATGGAGCGAGAGTTTGACTTTCTGACGTGGTTGTGTTAGAAACAGTTGTAGGTAGGTTGTGTTTGACTTTTCCCAGTGATAGGACAGGAGGAAAAGGCCTCAAGCTGCACCAGCAGAGGCTCAGTTTGGATTTTAGGAAAAATTTCTGCACCAAAATGGTTGTCAGGCTCTGGCACAGGCTGCCCATGGCAGTGGTGGAGTCGCCATCCCTGGAGGGATTTAAAAGATGTGGCACTTGGGGACATGGTTTAACAGTGTCATTGGCAGTGCTGGGTTAATGGTTGGACTCTGTGATCTTAGAGGGGTTTTCCAACCTAAATAATTCTGTTTAAATTGGCACACCTCCTGGTGTTGGTCCAGCATGTTATCAAGAGCATGTGAAAAAATGAAACCGTGTCTTTGGTGAAGAGCTGTGCCCAAGGCCCATTTAAGTAGGAAAAAAAAAAAAAGGCTAAATTTCTTAGAGTGTCTCAGTGTTGGGGGAATTTTTTTGCAGTCCACAGCCAAGTTCCGCTATCCAGAATTATGCTTAGTGTTGGGTTTTAATGAGGTCTGAAAATGACAGAGCAAAACCATCTTGCTGTTATGGCTGATTTAGGATAGGAAATGAAACATGACATTTAGCCATGGGTAGGCAGGGTTGAGGGCTTCAGTGAAAACTCACCACAAGTTTACGTGAAAAGCTGGTGGTTCTTTCCTAGAACTTCCTTTAAGGTTTAGCTTTGTACCAGTACTGTGAGTTCAAGCAGTTTTCTTTAGGTTTCATTGGAAAGCATTTCTCAGTAGGTATCTTTTAGAGGGTTTTGGGGGGGATAAAATTTATTTTGGAGAGCATTACATGGACAAAACAATTTTCTGAGCAGCACCACTTTTTACATAAGTCAGAGCTACAGAATAGAAAGACATATTTTGGTCACCAAAGTAAATTAGAAACGAGATTCATTCGTTGCAGATGAAGGTGCAGATGCTTTTAGAGTCTGACCAAATCCTTGTACGTAAAAGCATCTTCATCCTTACAGACTTCTGAATATGAATTTCGTATCGAGTAGAAGGGTTGAACACCAGAAGTGCAATAATAATAAAAAAACACAACACCACCCCCACTCTTCACACCCCCCCCTTCCCAGCTGTCTAGCTCAGTGAATTTCACACCACGGTTGCAAGGCCAGAATGATTATGAATTAGGGTTAGCACAAAATCGAGCTATTTGAAAATTTTGCAAGGTTTTACTGTAATGTAAAGGGCAGAATTTCTCCGAAAATCAAATCTGAAAAATGCGCAAGGGCACGGAGGCCTCACTTTGAAAACCCAATTCATTGTGACAGAAAATGAGATTTTTGACCTTGTCTTTCAATCAGAACGAATTGTGCCTTGTCCCGTTGCACTTTGCCACTTGAGTTCTCATTTGTTCTGCACTCCTTCCAGCCAAGATCCACATCCCCAGTTGAAGTACATTAAAAATCTTGGGTATAATCAACATTTTTTGACTACTGGTTAATTTTTGATCTTTATTCTGAACATCCTTGGGCAAGGCCTCAGGCTGTCATGACCAGGTTCTCAGGAGGTGCAGGCTATGGAGAGGTTTTTTAAAACATTGCACTGTGAAGAGGCTCTCTGAGGGAGTATCTTTATTGTGGTGAAAGTCATACACCAGTTTTTCTCTCTGATTGCAGCTTCAGCATAGCTCGCTCTAATTTAGTTAGCCCAAGGCTATAACATACTGCTTTTCAGGGCTGTGGAATGGCCATTAATGGGAATTTGCTGACAGTGGGTGTGTATGCCTGAAGGAAAGTGTGCATAAAAAGTTAAAGCCTCCTGGTTACGATGTAGTTGGTATGTGCTCTTGTCCTTGATGTAACTTAACTGGGTAGTACAGGTGAGAGCAGCACAGCAGTTCTCTAAATAAGTCACTTCAGCCTTGAAATCTGCATTTGATAAGATTTTGTTGGCCTCAGTAGTGTGCAGCTGCTTCTTTCTTACAAATGAGTTTTCATTTGTGTACTCAGTGATTTGCAGCCCAGCCCTGTGCACAGAGGAAGTGTCTTTGCTGTAAGGATGGCAGAAGATGCATGGCTTTCAAATATCCTTCCACACAGGTGGTGTTTAATTATGTCTTACAGTAATTGGTGATAAAGATAAAAGTCCAGTTCCAGGTCCTCGGTGCCTGACCCCTTGCTCTGGCCAGTGTCAACTTTCCTTATACTGACTTTTTCCTTTTTGTATAAAAAGAAGGCAGGGTTAGATGGGATATTAGGAAGAAATTCTTCCCTGTGAGGGTGGGGAGGCCCTGGCACAGGGTGCCCAGAGAAGCTGTGGCTGCTCCTGGATCCCTGGAAGTGTCCAAGGCCAGGTTGGACAGGACTTGGAGCACCCTGGGATAGTGGAAGTTGTCCCTGCCCATGGCAGGGAGTCTGAACTAGACAGTCTTGAAAGTCCCTTCCAACCCAAGCCATTCTATGACACTGTAATATTTAATAACACTTCCTTTTCAGGCTGTTGCTATTCATGGCAATATCAAGAGGTAAAATTTCTTTTATTGCTGCAGAGGAGTATTTATAGGAATAAGCTCCATCCCAGCTCTCTGCTTGCTGCCATGTTTTAAAGGAGGTGTGAGAGCTGCGAATGCATCCTTCAGGGTTTCAGGAAAGCATTGATGTTTCAGTGTGCTGAGCCAGAACACCTCAGTGTTCGCTAGGATTTAGTAACATCCCCCAGAGATAAGCCAGAGTTCCCCAAGAAATCCCAGACAGAACCCAAAAGCAGCGTACAGGCAGGAGAAGTGGTGATTGCCACTGCAGATGTGACAATCTACCTTAATTCTCCTGTGACCAGGGCAGTGGCTTGGTGGCTTTTCTCCTTCCCACTCCTTTTTTAGCACAGCATATTCCTGTGGGATTGTAGGATAGGAAGACTGCTGTGTTCCACAAGGCACTTCCATACAGGGCTCTCTTATCCTGCTCTAATTATGCTCAGTGTGGCAGCTACTGCTGTTAAGGACATGCTGCACTCATGGTCTAAAAAATTGCTAGAATTTAGCTTTTAATTTATTTGTCCTCCCATTTGGAGAGAACACTTAATGTGATTCCGTGTAATAAAGCCAACTATGTGAGCAGCCACAGAGGTGATTTTCTAAATTTAAGATTTCCTTTGAATTTATTCTTATCTCAAATAGATTGGATTACTATAGGCTGTGTCAGCATGAGTCACTTGTAAGTGCCTGTTAATCCAATAAATCTGAGCGGTTTCTTATGGAAATACTATTTTCTGATTTCTATTTATATGATGGTCCTGGTCTTCTTGAATCCGCACTGACTTCACTGGAAATATTTCTTTGGAAGAAAATGATATAATTTCACATGCTAATGGAAATTGCAGTGAAGCAGTAAAATGAAAAATAGCCTCAAGTAATTAATAAATGGTTTAGAAGTTCTTTATGTCACTTTTATTAGGTATTTTGTAGCAATACTGCCCGAGAGTAAAAGGAATCATCAGAGGGTGTTGTTTTGTTGTGTTTGTTTTATGCTTTTTTTTCCCCAGTTAATAATGCTATTCTACCCTCCATACTCTGTTTTTACATTACCCTGCAAGTTTTTTTCCTTCACTTGTTGCCGCTGCCCTGCTCAAGGGTGTTGGTGGTTGCATTAATTTGGGCATTAATTTCCCATCCATAACATTCTCAACTACTGAAAACTAAACACTTAAATAGAGAAAAGTAGCTGTTTTAAAATAACTTCAGCCTTTTTCTATTTTACTTGTGCAGCAACTGGTCTTCAGTGGCAGCAGAAGGCAAAAGCTTTGCTATGATTTGGAATTTTTGCTTGAAATAAAAAGGAAAAAATCAGGATACAGAATGTTTTTGCAGCCTGAGATCAGTGTGCTGCTGTACCAGGGAGGGAGGGTCTGAACACTGCTAAAAGCTGGCTGGTAAAACCTGGTCCTCCTTTGAGCTAGAAAGTGCAGAATAGAGCGATTTACACTATGCATTGGGAATTTCTAGTGCTGAGGTGGGGGAAAAAGTGCATTTGCTGGAAATAGTTTGACAAAATTCAGTGTTTGTAACACGTGCAACAGCGCTGCTACTGTAAGGCACCACAATTTTCATAATCCTAAATTTTCTCATATATACCAAGCTCCCAAAAACCTTCCTCCTGTCTGTCTCCGCCGCTGAATTTTCTCGTGCGCGGTATGAGGGATGGGATGCTGAAAATCCCTGGATTCTTGCCGTGTTAAGGCAGTGTTCTGTGGATGTTCACTGCCTGCCTGATGACACATGGGATGTTTACTGAGCCCATGCAGTGAAATGCTGCCGAGGGAACTCGATCCCTGGTGGTGGAGATGAGAAATTTTCATCCCATACTGTGGCATGTTGCAGAGGCAGCTCAAGACTGTGAGGTTGAGATTTTTGGATCTCTTAGTGGTAGTAGTTTATTGGTAGCTACTCCAGATCCTGATTAATTGGGATTTCAGCTGATTTTGCCAGCTAAAGGTATGAGCTGGTCTAGGGGAAGGTCGTGGTTTAGTGGAAGGTGTCCTTGCCCTTGTGGCAGGGGGTTGGAACTTAGAGGATCTTGAAGGTCCCTTCCAATCCATATTTAAAAACGTTTATTCACTTTCACTGTGATCTCTCCAGAAGATATTTAAAGAAACACAGAGGGTATACAGAGATTTGATGGTTTAAAATGTCTAGAACAAAATCACAAAAGAAAAGGGAAACCACAGCTGTGTCTCATGGTGATATATTAAATTTAAGTCATTTGAAAAACAGGTACAAGGATACAATTTAAAATCAAATGTGAAAGCGTATTAGAAGCATGGAATGGTTTTGGTTGCAAAAGACCTTAAAGACCATCTTGATCCACCCCCTGCTGTGGGCAGGGACACCTTCCACTATCCCAGGGTGCTCCAAGCCCTGTCCAGCCTGGCCTTGGACACTGCCAGGGATCCAAGGCAGCCACAGCATCTCTAGACAACAGTTAGATAGGGTTTATATAAAAATCTAAGGTACAGAAATACAGACAACCAGTGCTGATAAGGAACATGAAAAACCCTCGTAAATATATTGGAAGTCGGAGGAAGTCAAGGGAGAATGCAGAGTGAAGGATAATCAGAGATACAAGACTGAAGAAACTGCTGAGCGTAACTGTGTTAATCACGGATATTCTGAAGGAACCAGAATCCCTTTGCACTTGCTGTGGGAATAATTTTGGTAATTAACAGGTCTCATTTGAAAACAGTGAATTGTGATTTTTCCCATCTGAGACCGGTGCAGACTTTGGCATTTTACTGGAAAACAGGTGTGGGCAGTGTGTGTGGGCAGGCTGACTGAGAGGCTTGGATGCCAAATTTCTCAAAACACTGGGAGTTTAGAAATTAAGAATTTACAAGTGTTTAAATAAATATATTTGTTGCAGTGGATTGGACCAATTTAGGAAAGGCCAAATTACTGTAACTGACCCAAATGGACTGTGTAGCAAAAGCAGCAGTGTATGGAGAGATGTGGAGAGTAAAGTTGTGGTCTGAAACAAACCTGCTCTTTCCTAGATAAATCTGGTTTCTAAACCCACTTCTGATTTCATATAAAACTTCCAATTAAGTTTTCTTTTCTAGTAAAAGCACTGACCTGTTTCAAAAAATGATTCTGAACTAAGGAAGGACACGAATGTTTCCAGTACTGGGAAACAGAAGCATTTTTTAAAATTTATTTGTGGCCAGCAATGTGGCACAAATTGCCAAGACCTGGGTTTCAGAATTCTGTTCCCTTCTAAACACAGACAGTAACCATAAAACCCCAAAAAGATAATTCTTTTTTTTGTGGTTTATGACCTTGTTGCATTCCCACAGAGGTACTGAGTGACAAGAGAGGACTCTCACCTCAGGGACTTGGGCACGTGAATAAAGAAGGCAGAGCTCACCCTGTAGGTTTGCTGGTTTATGTGGAATCATGGAGTTGTTTGGATTGGAAAATACCTCTAAGGTCACTTAAATCCAGCCATCAACTCAGCAACACCATCATGTTCACCACCAAGCCATGTCCTCAAGTGATTTATCCATATTTTTTTTGAATACTTCCAGGGATAGTGCCTCCACCACTGCCTTGGGCAGCCTGTTCCAGTGCTTGACCACCTTTTCCATGAACAAATTCTTCCTAATATCTAATCTAAACCGCCCCTGGCACAACTTGAGGCCATTCCCTAAAATGAATGGTTCAGTGAATGGGTCATTTTAACAACAACAGCAACAACAAAATTACAGAGTCCATTCCATAGCCTGTGTGCAAACCTGGCGTTCCCCGAGTGCCGCACACTCGGATGGAATGATGTATTTCCTTCTAAGAGCAGGAGATCCGATTTCTGTGCCATTTGATGGCATAGGTTTGGTACTGGCTGCTTATCAAACACTGAGAGCGCTGCAGAGAGGGAAGTGGGGGAAGAAAAACCCCAAAAAGTAGTAGCAGAAGATGTTTTGGCAGTTACGTGCTTCTCTTGTAGAAGAATTGTTTCCAGGACAACAGGGCTGATGGAGTTACAGAGTGAGTGTGTATTTTCTTTCCTCTTCAACTTGTTAATCAGTGAGGTAGGAAAACTTTGCTTTGTGCGTGAGCTATGTCACATCGGTTATTTTTAGTCTGCACTTGATTGTCCATGTGGCTCTTTTTAGCTATTTAGGAGATACCTGGCATGCAAGAAATCAGATTTGCTTCATGGTTTTTTTTAAGGTCACATGGTATTTTTAAAAATTACAGTCTGGACTATTAACAGCTCTTTTTGGGTTTGTTTTTTTTGGTCTGTTTGTTTCTCAGAAAAATAAAACAACTTTGTGCTTTAAGTTCCAAGCTCATCTCACTGGTGGGATGTGAGTTTCTTTCACTGTTTGTACAGAATTTTTCCTCTGTTGGTATAATACATATTTTTTTTTTTTGTATATACTAATGATATACTGTCATGCAAATGAATTTGGAATAAATTAAAGTATTAATTTTCTCCTGGAGTATATTCAGCTGTAGGATTCCATTGTGAGATCTATTTTCAACTGGAGTTTGGAACTTGGAATAAGGCGGCACTGAATTAAATGTAGTTGCCAATTTTAAAGGGGCACAGCTCGCATAAAATCACACCCATCTCCAAAATATGTTGATCTATTTAAAATCTGGAGGAGTATGATGAAATCTGTACTTGTGTGGTTTTCCTTTGTATATTTGATTGTACTCTGAGTTTTAATTTTTTTCCTTGATTGTTTTTTTTTTCCCTGCACAACAACGTTTTGAGAAAGAAATGTCATTTTTTTTAAAAACCACAAATGTTGGCTGTGCATTTTAGAGGCAGAAATAACAAAAATAGTGTCCAGGTCATTAGTGAAAAATACACTTAGTAAAAACTCTATTGTTCTGCTAAATTAAATAGCTTGAAGTTTAGCTGAGCCCCTTATAAAGGAGGTTGATGATTTCATACCCCCTAATGATACATGTATTTATTTCATGTTGAGATTTTAGAATTTAGGATTAAGAAAACACTTCTTGTGCACAGTTGTCTGATGAATTAATGAAGTACTCAGCTTCTTCCTGAACGTGTTGGGGTTTTGCTGGTGCTGAAGGTTGGATGCCAGGTGCTAAAATCTGGGTGATCACTTGTGAACAATTCGGTTTTATTCTTTGGATGTAGTTTTCTATCGAAATCCGCGATCTTTTATTGATTTGGGAGAATGACATGACGTAAAAACTGCCATGTTCAGGTGACCCTGGTGATCACTGCACTGTTTCTGCATCCTGGGGTTTTCTGACTTGTTGAAAAGGGAAGGGAAGTAGTTTGACAAATCCACGCTGGCATTTTCTTGTTGCTTTGTTACCCCTTCCTGACTGCAAACCATAGCCAGAGTCAGGATTCTTTCTGACTCGTGTCCTCCTCTTTCCATCTCTTTCTTGGGTTTTTTTAGACCCTTTTTTTTTTCTTCTTGCAAATGACCATTTTCAGCAGAACAAGAGCAGCACTGACCTTGAGCGATGAGATGTCTCTGTGCTTCATTTTCCACTCTGTCCCCAGTTATTCAGTTATTCCATTATCTGGAGCATACCAGTTCTCCTTCGTGGAGGGTTGAGTAGTTCTTCCAGGTCACTACTTAGCCTAGTAAGGGAATGAGGAATTTTTTTTTGCTACTTCTGCTGGAAGTTTGCTAATTATGTGGTTAAATAGAGAATGTAGCATCAGAGCATTCTTTTTCAGGACAATACTCTCATAGCTCTACTTCGTAGATGTTTCTGTTTGTTTTTCTGGTTGCTTGCTTTGCTTTTGCTTCAATTCCCAGTAAGGTATGGATATACTGCCTCTGTTTCTATAGATTTGAATCCAAAGCACAGAGCAGGACATACGAGAAAACCCTTCCAATATTCAACTCCCACTGAAGTGTTTTAGGGTGTCTGGAACACAGGGGTACTAGGTATGACCCCAAACCAAGGGCAAGTCATCACCTCTCTGAATTAGGTGCTGGAGGCCATCAAGGAACACTCACAGATCTAACAATACACTACAGAGATATCTTTGAGCAATTAGGTCTTTTTAAAAAAATGTTTGTTCATCTTCTCTGTGGCTATGAGGAATTTCTTTGGTCATGTCTGCAGCAGATTTTGGAATTCATTTCTAGCTCTTCAGTATTATGCTCAAATCACCAGGCAGTCTCCAAGGTTCATCTTGATAGAGCAGTTTCATGTAGCAGGAATACTCTGGCAATCAGAATCAGAGCAACAGACAAGAAGGATGGAAGTATTTTCCAGTGTTGACTAAAAGCAAGCAGTAAGCTTGAAGCATTACTTAACAATGTGATGAGAAATGTCAGTTCAAGCAGATACTTTTTTTTTTAAAACAGAATTTGTTTTGTTTGTTGTGTTGCAGAAGAAGAAACGGTGGCTGAGTTGCACGAGTGAACCAGTGTGGCGGTGGTTCGCATTGACA
>VYZT01040122.1:0-17090 GCA_013400735.1 Pomatostomus ruficeps
CCCCCATTTTTTCCCCTTTTGCCCTCCTGGATTTGTCCAGGAGTATCAGGCTGCACGAGCTGTATTTTGGATAAAATATCTCTCACCATTGATATTTTTCCTCCCTGCTCTTTACAAGATGCTCCTTTCTGGGTGAGCGGTTCGGCCGCAGCTTACAAAACACGGAGGGGGAAAATACCAAAGTCAATAAACTCTTCATTTGCACACAATTTAATCCCCGGCTGATAAGTGGCATCTTCAGAGAGCGAGACGAGGGATGGCAGCAGCGGCGAGGAGTCATTTAAAACCAACCAAAAAAAAACAAAACCCAACCTCTCGGAAATGAGCTGCCGTTTCCAGGGCTCGGTGCAGTGGTTAATAGTCATTCATGAAATCTCCCAGTGAAATCTCTGTCCCGGTGACATTGAGCTGCGCAGGTGATGTACGGCAGCCTCACGTTACACCCCGTGACTTCGCGGTTTAGCTAAAATTAGCCTTTCTTTCCTCCTTTTAAATGGGAAATGAGATACAGGCTGGGGCACGGGGGAACAGGAGTAGGATTTCTTGAGCTGGAGAAATGAAATTAAAGCTCTTTAACTGTTCTGGTGCTCCAGCAGAAGCTTCCAGCCCAGTTCTGTGGTTTCTTTCTATCGATCTAAGCTGTCTCTGTCAGATTTTTCAGTAAATTCCACCAGAGCCGCCTCAAACTTGGGGTTCAGGTGTGTCCTCACTGTGGGAAGAACTCAGGTTTGTAGCTCCAGTTTGGTGGGATTTTGTGGGATTTTGTAAACGGGATTTCAACCCGTTTGAAGGGGTTTCCTCATAAATGCGGTGTCACCCCTTGGCCCCGACCCCTGAAATGCTCATTTTACAAAACGTTGCTGGCACAGGCGGCTGAGGAGCTGAAAGAGCTGAGAAAGTGCTGAGGGTGCTGAGGAGAAAATGCCTCTGTCAGGCTCTGCTGTGCTCGCTCGTCCCAGATTTTGGGCAAACAGCACTGTCAGGAATCCTGGAAAACCTTGGGCTGGCAGGGATCCACCCAAATCATCAAAATCCAGCTTGTTCACACTTGAACCAAAAATCTGGATGGTCTCAGGGCAGGAATCTTGATCCCAAATATTCACTCCGTGGCTGGATTCATTCCTCTCCGTGCTGTGCCCGGGATTCTCAGTCCTCTCCGAACATTCCTGCGTTTGTGAAGGGTATCACAGTTTGTTCTCGCCATAATGTGTTTATTTTCCCTTCCTTCCAGCAGATGTTGAGCAATTAGAGAACATGGCAGAGCAACATATTTATCCGAATGGAAGGAAGTGAGGAATAAATGCTGGGAATGTCGGGCTCCCTGATCGGATTAATTCGGGAATGAACGAACGGGGAAGGAGAGCCCCATTGCCAGGGACTCGTAACGAGTGAGATACCTCATTAACAGGGGGAAATAATTACAGAGACACCCTGAATTGGAGTCCACTGGAGAAGAATGAATGGATAAATGGCACGGAGTGTTCGGAGTGAAGCAGTCAGAGGGGTGGATGAGTTTCCAGGCTTTTCCAGGGAATTCCAAGCAGGTGTGGATGCGCCGAGCAGGAGGGTGGGATGAGCCCTTCCTCTGCTCTGCCAGGGAAAAAAAATTTGGGAAAACGGCAGCAAATCTCCCTGTCCCTGAGCTGTGCCAGTGCCTGAAGAGCTGCAAAGGCCAGGATTAAAAATCCTCCTTCCCTCTCCTTCGGAATCTCTGTCAAATCCTCCCGAACCCCTGGCAACCAGCTTGGAGCAGATTCTCGTGGATTGCAAGGAGCTGCTCTCAAAATCTTGTGTTCCGAGCCAGGAGGTTGGAACTGGAGCTGGGAGGGAGCTTTTAACTGATGTTCATCTGCTTCAGCTTGAGCCAATGAACCGGAGAAAATCAGAATTTTGCTCTGATGGCTCCAAATTCTGCGTGAAAATGGGGTTTGAATTAGAGCTCAGGAGCGGTGGTGGGTGGGCAGAGCACTGAACTCTTGATCCCCAGGTGATTTGTGTGTGAGGAAATTATAATCTTGTTTAAATGAAAAAAAACCAAACGAACAAACGAAATAACCATACCAAGGCGTTGTTGGCCAAGTAATTGGAATTTTTGGGGGAGAATGGCTGGTCTAGGGACTGTTCCATGAAAGGAACTGTGGGGAAAATGCAGAAATAAGGCAGGAGTTGGATTTAATGTGCAGGGACAGGATTTGCTGGCAGGGAACATTTGGGAAGGGGGTGCCAGCTGGATTGATAAACTTGGCCGTGCTGGGTAACTGACGCCTCAAGATTCAGCTTTTATATTTCCCAGCCCCTGCCCTGCTTTAGTGTGGAACTCTCGCACTCCCCACGGGCTGGGAGCTCCTGTTCTCCCATCCTGCTCAGACACAACAAATCCTCTCCAGGCTGCACTCAAGGACACCTCGTTGGCCCAGGCCCCCAAAGATGGAAACGGAGCCTCTCAAAGGGGGGACAGACTTGGGCTCAATTCCATCATCCCCTGCAATTGTCACTGGAGAATGAACCCTGATCTGGGAATGGATCCAAACTGATCCAAGTGGAGCAAACTCGTGCCCCGGGGTCCAGCTTGGGTGTGGCCTCTCCCGGAGAGGCTCTGAGTGCCCGAGGTGTCCCTATTGAAGGCCCCTCAATAAATCCCCAGTTTATTCTCTGAATCCTGTCTGGCCCCTGTTCTAGGCAGCCTCTGCTCAGGGATCAGAACTGGGAGTGAAACGTGCACGGAAAGATCCGGGGAGCGTTCGCCCAGGGCCGGCTCAGCCCTGCCTGTGCCAGCTGTGCAGCAGCTGGGCAGATGTTCCTGGCTCTGCCCGGAGCAGGGGATGCACTGGGTGACCTCTGGAGCCCCTGGAGAGCAGCGTGGGGAGCGCTGGGGTGAGTTGGGTTGGATGCTCCCTGCTCTTCATCCCTCGTGGGTGCCCCTGCAGAGCCTGTTCAGTGAGACATCCCAGCCCCGCTGCAGCAACAGCTGGGGAAGATGAGCAGGGGCAAATGTCAGAAAAGGAGATGAAATTCCCAGCTGGATGCGTTCAGGTGTGCTGATCCTACCCTTGAGGATAAAATTCCCAACTGGATGGGTTCTGGGTGTGTTGCTCTCACCCCTGGTTCTGGCAGCACGGACACCCCCCTGCGGCCACAGCTGGATTGGTAAATCTGGGATAAAATTCCCAGTTGGATGGGTTCTGGGTGTGTTGCTCCTACCCCTGATAAATCCGGGATAAAATTCCCAACTGGATGGGTTCTGGGTGTGCTGGGTGTGTCCCATCCCTGATAAATCCAGGATAAAATTCCCAATTGGATGGATGGATTCTGGGAGTGCTGCTCCCACCCCTGGTTCTGGCAGATGGATTTCCCTGTTAAACATCCTAGACATCGCCGTGCAGTGATAAATCCGGGATAAAATTGCCAGCTGGATTGATAAATCTGGGATAAAATTCCCAATTGGATGGGTTCTGGGTGTGTTGCTCCCACCGCTGGTTCTGTCAGCATGGACACCCTGCTGCAGCCACAGCTGGATTGGTAAATCTGGGATAAAATTCCCAGCTGGATGGGTTCTGGGTGTGCTGGGTGTGTCCCACCCCTGATAAATCCAGGATAAAATTCCCACTTGGATGGGTTCTGGGTGTGTTGCTCCCATCTGTGATAAATCCAGGATAAAATTCCCAGCTGGATTGATAAATCCAGGATAAATTTCCCATTTGGATGGATAAATCCGGGCTCTGTGGAGTCCTGCTACCTCTTCGTGTCCGGCCCCGCTCACCACGTTGGGAGGGCAGGATTTGAGGCGCAGGATTTGAGGCCCAGGATTTGAGGCGCAGGATTTGAGGCGCAGGATTTGAGGCGCAGGGTTTGAGGCACAGCTGCAGGAGTTTAAGATGCAGGAGGCGGCTCCTGGCTCATCAGCAGCGAGGAGCCACCTCAGCCATGTGCTGGGAGCTGTCTGGATGTCACTCCCGGCAGCTCTGGGATCACAGTTCCGTGTTTTGCTTTGCTATGCCAGACACAGCACATCCTGAGTCACGGCTCCGCGTCCCCGGGGAGCGTGCCGGAGTCTGGCTCGCGGGGAGAGGATCCAGCTCAGCGGCTCGGTTTGGGTGCTTTCTCCGAGAGGCTCCATGCCCGTGCTGTGAGTCAGTTTGCAGCAGCAGGGGCTGCGATGGGGGAGCTGCGGAATCGCAGAAACGCTGTGGCCGTGACCCAGCTGCCTCCCCTGTGAGAATTAATGAAATAAATTGAACAGATTTTCCCCTCAGGACAGTGATTCTGAGGGGGTTGGGGAAGGCAAGGCTGAGGAATCCCCTGATTCTCCCGCCTTTTAAGTTGTCAATCCGAGTTTCGGTTCCACCCCTTTCCCCTCAGAGTGATTTTTAATATTCATCAAGCTCTGGAAAGTTCTGTGGTTCTGTTGTGTTGATTGGTTAGTTCAGATATGATGGAGAGGAAGGATGAGGGGGGAGAATACGGAAAACGAGGGAGTGTTGGATCTTGGGGGCGCTGGGGGGATAATTCACAGAATCAGGGAATGGTCTGGGTTGGGAGGCACCTTAAATCCGATCCCATTCCATGGCAGGGACCCTTCCACTGTCCCAGGTGCTCCCAGTGCGTCCAGCCGGGCCTTGGGCACTGCCAGGGATCCAGGGGCAGCCACAGCTTCCCTGGGAATTCCAGCCCAGCCTCTCCCCACCCTCCCAGGAACAATTCCTTCCTTTATCTCCTCCAAACTCTGTCACTCAGAGCTGATCCCCAGAGTTCAGACACATTTTTGGCCCTCGGGCTGGGCTGGATTTGGTGGACATCAGGTTTTTGGGGGGTCCTGCCCTTGTTCAGCCCCTCTGCTGACCTTGGCAGCCCAAAATCCCATAGAATCCTCCAGATTTGGGTACCACAGGGTGTCCAACCCCTGAGGGCGGTGCTGCAGCACCCTCAGAGCTTTCCCCTCGAATCCAGGCCTCGTGTGTTTCCTGCTTTTCCTCAGCTTTGCAGCTCTTTTTGCTTTTTAGCCCATTTTTCACCGTGGAGCCATCCCCCCTCCCCTCCCGGGGGCTCTGAGCTGCAGTAATCTCCCACGTTAGCAAAAGAACAAACTTTTTAGCCTGGAATAATGGTATTTTCTATCACTGACAGAATCTATTTGGGGTTTTTTTTTCCCCCCTCCCCTCCTTTAAGTGGCAATTTTACATGGCGGAAAACTTTTTAATTCTCCTCTGCAAGCTGCATATAAAATATAACAGATAGGCAAAAACGGCTTATTAAAGCTATCTATTTTTCTTGGCATTTCCTGTAATTTAATAAACCCAGTTCTGCAGTTCATGACATCACCAGAATAAACCCCATCCCTTGATTAATAGCTGCTCAATCAATCCCCCTCCCCACATTAACTCCGGTTTAATGGGAGCCAAGCTCCTTCTGGGAAGGTTTGGCTCGGGGAGCTGGGCTGAACAACTTTGGGAAAAGCGCGGTGGTGGGGGAGATTTTGGGAGGAAAGAGGGGGAAATGCTGTTCAGTGCCTGTGGGGGAAGGTGTTTCTGTCTCCAAAATATTGCGGCCCTGGGTGTCCGCACCTCCCACAAATGGCTGCTGCATCCTCCAGCTTATTCTGGTTTAGCTGGAGCACCGAGGGTTGGATTTTTACCCAGCTGAGTCCCAAAATTTATGAGGATTTTGCAGATCTGTCAGCAGGCAGGACAAGGGCAGTTTGAAAGGGAAAATCTGGTGTTTAAAGGGAGAAACGGCCGTGGTTTCCACCCTGGAGCTCCCGTCCTGCCTGTGCTGCGGGGTGAGACTCAGAGCCGGCGGAACGGAGGAGTTTTAACATTCCCAGCTGGGCCGGGGTTTGGTCGTGCCTGGGTGGGTGCCTGAGCAGGCTCTGCTGTGCAGCCATGCGAGGCTCGTGCATCCTTTTCCTTTTCCCCTTTCCCTTTTCCCTTTTCCCTTTTCCCTTTCCCTTTTCCNCTGTGTCGCGATTCGTGCCTCCTTTCCCTTTTCCCCTTTCCCCTTTCCCCTTTCCCCTTTCCCTTTTCCCTTCCCTTTCACTCTTCCCTTTTCCCTTTCGCTTTTCCCTTTTCCCCTTTCCCTTTCCCTTCTCTACAAGGGAATCTTGGGGAAAATTCAGCAGTGAGTTAGTAAAGCAATCAGGATTTGCCCAGGGAGCTTCGTGTGCTGTCCAGCAGTGATGGAATGCACTGGGAGGGAGTTTGGGAATTGCTCAAGGTAGAGGAAAAATTGTGTGACTTTTGTGCCCTCCAGATGCTGTTTTTGTGTCCCTGAGAATTGGTTTTCCTGTGGTTTGTGCCTTTTTCCCTTTCCCTTTCTCTCCCTTTTCCCTTTTCCCTTTTCCCTTTTCCCTTCTCTTACCCTGGCTGGAACAGGGATGGTTCTGCTGGGAGGTGCTGGGGCAGCTTCAGGGACACGAATTTTGGGGACAAGAAAGGGGACCCTGCTCCCGTCATTGCCTGGGTGTGCTGGAGCGAGACAGGAACTCAGGTCGCTGCTGGTGACAAGGAGGCGGCCCCAAAATGCACCAGGAGAGGTTTGGGGGAAATTCCTTCATGGAAAAGGTGCTCAAGCCTTGGAAGGAGCTGCCCAGGGAGGTCTGGGGTGCCCATCCCTGGAGTGAGGGAATTCCTGGAGGTGGCACTCAGAACTCAGGGCGGGGACAAGGTCGGGGTGGGCACAGGCTGGACTCGGTGACCTTGGAGCTCTTTCCACCCTCAGAGATCTGGGATTCCATTCCTTGATTTTATAATTCTCCAGCTTTTGAAGCACCTCCAGGTCTGTCCCACCCTGAGCCCTGCGATCCTTTTCCTGTTGAGAGGAGCTGCTCCAGCACAAAATCGGGGAGAAATTGGGCAAAGTCTGCCCTCCAGCTGTGCAGGAAATCCCAAAAACTCCCAGATCTGCCCAATCCCTCGTTTCCCAGCATCTCCCCGTTTCTCCTTGCCCACATTGACCGTTGGCTCTGGAGCGCTCCAGAAAATAACCAGCTGTTGCCTTAAGTGGATTTGGTCAATCCCTCAAGCTGACGGATGATTTTTATTATGTACTATTACTTAATGAACTCTTTTGTGGCGAACGTAATTCAATACAGACCCTGATTCCCAGTTTGTCATCGGCCCTTTTACAAAGGAAGAAAAATGGGAGAGGACTTGATGATTCCTTTATCTTGTTATGCTAATTGCGTTAGGAATGTTGGAGGAGAACAGGCAGTGCCTCGAACGGGAGGAAAGTCCAGGCTTCCACTCCACTTAAAGAAAATGGGAATTTACTGGGGCAGAACAGGCCTGGCTCGAGCCAAAGGAAATGCTGATCCAAGGTTTTGGGTTGGAAATCCATCAGTAAATAATTCTTTTGCTCTGTAAAATTATTTTTCAAAGGAACCCCACAATGGAAGGAACGCATCCTGCAAGGGAATCTTGGGAAAATTCAGCAGTGAGTTAGGAAAGAAATCAGGATTTGCCCCACTGTGACATCCAGCAGTGATGGAATGCACTGGGAGGGAGTTTGGGAATGGCTCAAGGTGGAGGAAAAGTTCTGTGACTTTTGTGCCCTCCAGATGCTGTTTTTGTGTCCCTGAGAATTTATTTTCCTGTGGTTTGTGCCCTTAAAATGGATGGATGGAGCCTTTGAGTTCTCACTTCCCAGAATTCAGTGCTTTTTTTTCTTTTGTAAAATGGGGGTAATTTCTCTTTCCTGTCTCTGTAAGAGGTTTGGGAGAAATGTTTTGGGAAAGGCTGGAGCTGCAGATTTCCGGGTGTGAGTAAAAAGCTCCTGAGAACTGGAATGGTGCTGTGGGTCTGTGTGGGAGCACAGCCGTGGGGTGGAAAAGATTAATGAGGATGTTCATTAGGTGCCTTTAATTGCATGCTGGAAACAGGGCAGGAATTCTGGGTAAAATATCCATGTAACCCTGGTGAAACAAGGCAGGAATTTTGGGTGGAGAAACCATGTAACCCTGGTGAAATAGGGCAGGAATTCTGTGTGGAGGAAACCATGTAATCCTGCCAAAATAAGGCAGGAATTCTGTGTGGAGAAGCCATGGAATCCTGGTGAAATAGGGCAGAAATTCTGGGTAGAAAATCCATATAATTGTGGTGAAGCAAGACAGGAATTTTGGGTGGAAAGTCCATGTGATCCTGTGCTGGAAATAAGGCAGGAATTTTGCATAAGGAAACCATGTAATCCTGGTGAAACAAGGCAGGAATTCTGGGTGGAAAATCCGTGTAATCCTGGTGGAATAAAGCAGGAATTCTGGGTAGAAGATCCTTGTAATCCTGGTTAAACAAGGCAGGAATTCTGGATAGAAAATCTATAGAATCCTGGTGAAACAAGGCAGGAATTCTGAGTGGAAAATCCATGGAATCCTGGTGAAAACAAAGCAGGAATTGTGCGTGGAGAAGCCATGGAATCCTAGTGAAACAAGGCAGGAATTCTGGATAGAAAAATCTATAGAATCCTGGCAAAACAAGGCAGGAATTCTGGTGGGAAAACCCACATGGTCCTAGTACAAGAAGGCAGGAATTCTGGGTGGAAATCCCATATAATCCTGGTGAAACAAGGCAGGAATTCAGGGTAGAAAATCCATGTAATGCTGCTGAAATAAGGCAGGAATTCTGCATGGAAAACCCACATAGTCCTAGTGCAAGAAGGCAGGAATTCTGGTTAAAGAAACCCTGTAATCCCGGTTTTTCCAGCTCTGTGGCATTAATTCCCATTTTAACCGGCCCGGGTGCAATATCACGTTAAACCCGGCCTAGAGGGGAGTTTCGGATCAGGCTGAGTCAGGGGTGCTCGGCTCCCTGTCCCTGCCCTGATCACGGTGCCGAGGGTTTGCTGGTGATTTGTTGTGACGGGGCTCCCAGAGGCTGTAAAATCTCATTTAATCAGTCTGGGCCCTCTGACCCGGCCAAGCGGCTGCAACAGAGCAGCCCCAGCCTCGCCGGGAGGGTGCAAAGCTCAACCCAGAGCCGGGAAATTCCCAATTAGACACTGCAGGGGATAAAATTCAACAGAATTCCTCAGCCAGGCTTGGTTTTTGCTATTAAAACCGAGGTTACCCCATGGATTAAGAGGAGTTTTTGAGGGAGTGAGGCAGAAGGAGCCGTGCACCACCCGGGCGTTGAGTGTTCCGTGTTAATCTCGCTCTGAACACACAAATAAAGTCCCTATCTCGGCAATCCGCAGCCAAGTCTCTCCCATATCAAGCATCTTTATTGCGCCAGCACTCAATTCTGAGCAGCTCGGGCATTTTTCATAAATAAAACATTTTTATTATTTGTCTCCCATCTTCCAATACGCACGGAAAAAGAGAGAAAAAAAAAGGAAAAAAAAAAGGCGCCCCCTTCTTCTTCTGTCATCCTTAAAGAATTTATTTCAGCTGAATTGTCATCCAGCTGTTTCTCACCCTATAAATCATGGGGGATTATTCGAGATGGAAATGTTCACTTTGGGGAAAACATGAAGTCCTTATAGGACTCGGGGACTTTGATAAATAGCAGGTTTTCCTCACAATACCAGGACGGGAAAACTGAATTCCCTTAAAAATTCCGCGTGGCTCTCGCTGGCTGAGGTTTGTCCCTGCAGCTTCTCCGGGAATTTAACCCGGGAATTCAGCCCAGCTTCAGGGGATTACATCAAACTCCCAAATTGCTTCTTCCTCTCCCTAATAATGGAGCTCTTCAGAGCCTTTATCCATTTCTGGATGGGATTTTTTTTTTTACATTTTATTTTTCGTGAAGGTGATCCAGAGGGAAGGATGAGCTTTTCCTCTCTATCCCATAAACCCCTTACCCAGAACGTGTAGGGGAACAGCTGCTTGCTCCATTTTTATTTTTACAAATCAGAAAGCAGCTCTGAGTTTTGTGCCCTGAGTTTGTGGGGTTGTCCTCACAAAATCTGGGTTTGTTTTATTCGGAAAATCCGAATGGTTGGGAAAACTGGGAGATGGAGGGAGGGAAGCTCAGCGTCGGCCACTGCGAGGAATCCGTGCAGTAGAAAATCTGAAATACTTGAATTCCATTTAATTATTTCTATTTACAGGAGCTCCTGTAAAACAAAACAAGGTTAAAGGTGTTAATAAACGTGCAATTTCTTCATTAATCTCTGGGATAGTTGCAATTAGGAGGACACGCTTTGCCTGTGAGCAGAATCTCGGTCAGGTAGGTTCCTTTTCCAGGCTGGAGTTGTGCAGGATTTGGGAATTAGCAGGGGAATGCCCGTGAAACGCTGACCTGGAATTCCCTGAGTGCTGAGACCGAGTGAAATTGTAAGAACAGAACGGAACCCTTTGCCTAGAGCTCTCGGAGATGGGGATCCTGCCAAGGGGAATCCCCTGGTTGTGTCTTGCACCTCCAGCCTGAGGAATTCCCCCCAGAACCCTGCCAGGGCCTCACCCACCCTCCCAGGGAACAATTCCTGCCCCAAATCCCACCCGAATCTGCCCTTTCCCAGTTTGGAGCCGTTCCCTCTGTCCTGTCACTCCATCCCCTGTGAAAAGTCTCTCTCCAGCTTTCCTGTCACCCCCCTCAGGTCCTGGAAGGTCACAACCAGGTCCCTGCAGAGCTTCTCCTCTCCAGGCGGGACAATCCCGGTTCTCCCTGGCCGGGAGCTTCCTGTGGCAGCTCCGTTCCAGCAGCAGGAATCCCCCGCAGTGGCCGCGAGGGAACCGTTCCCTGGCACGGAACGGGACCGTTCCTGCCTGGAAAGGCCATCCCAGCAGTCCCAGTCCTGGCGATGGGGCGGGGCTATGCTAATGAGGACTTCTCATATGGCAATGGGGCGGGGCTATGCTAATGAGGAATCCTTATGTGGCAAGGGCATATTTATATAGCGGTGGGGATGGGGCTATGCCAATGAGGAACCCTTATATGGCAATGGGGCGGGGCTATGCTAATGAGGAATCCTTATATGGCAAGGGCACCCTTGTATGGCAGTGGGGTGGGGCCATGCTAATGAGGACTCCTTATATGGCAAGGGCATGTTTATATAGCTGTGGGGGCGGGGCTATGCCAATGAGGAATCCTTCTATGGCAATGGGATGGTGCTATGCAAATGAGGCATCCTTATATGGCAAGGGTGTCCTTATATGGTGGTGTGGGCAGAGCTATGCTAATGAGAGATCATTATATGGCGATTGGGTGGGGCTATGCTGTAAGAAATCCTTATATGGTAATGTGGGCAGGACTATGCTAATGAGGCCTCCTTATATGGCAAGGGCATCCTTATATGGCCATGGGGGGGCTATGCTTATGGGGCCTCCTTATATGGCGGTGAGGGTGTGTCTATGCTAATGAGGGATCCTTATGTGGCAATGGGGTGGGCTATGCTAATGAGGGCATCCTTACATGGCAACAGGGTATGGCTATGCTAATAAGGCCGCCTTATATGGCAAAGGCACTTTATATGGCAATGGGTGGGGCCATGCTAATGAGACTCCCTTATATAGCAATGGGGTGGGGCTACGCTAATGAGACCTCCTTATATGGCAAGGGCATCCTTATATGGCAATGGGTGGGGCTATGATAATGAGCCTTTTCTTATATGGCAATGGGGTGGGGCTATGCCAATGAGGCCTCCTTATATGGCAATGGGGTGGGGCAAATCCCACAGTGAAGCCCCTCCAAACCCCCAGTGGGGCTTCCCCGTGGGATTGAACAATTCTGTGCTTTTTTAGACACACCCCCGTGCCCCCCATGGTCGCCTGCTCCAATCCCGGGTTCTGTGCTTCCCTCCTCCAAGCACCGGTAGGAATTCCGGTTCGCTGCTGCCCCGGTCAAGATTGGATCTGTTCCCGATTTCCTCCTCTTCGCCGTGGGGAGTGACTGATGCTCTGTGCACACGCGATGGGCACATCGACGGCTCGTGAACAGCTGAAGTTAGGAAATTCTAAATTGTAGATGTGTCTAATTATCCCTAATCATAGGCTGGCTGTAATTAGTGGGATGCTGGCTCCCCTCTATTTTTAAAGCACAGAGAGATTCTCCGCAATGAAAACCTCAACAGATCGGTACCGGGGGGATGAAAACAGAACATTGTTCCGCTCTTTCTGAGCGCAGAAACAACTTTCTGGCCCATTTTCTCCGAGGGATTCCTGTCTGGTGGCTTCACAGGCTGCAGCCTTCCCCTTCTGTTCCTCCACGGCTTCATCTGGGAAATTCTCGATTTCCTCATCTGTGAAGTTAATTTTTGAAAGACAAAACATCAATTAACACTTCAATGTCCCAAGCAGGACGGGCCAGGTTTGAAGGATGTTCTGTCGGGACTTTTTGTGGGAATTCTCATTGGTTGTGAGCTGGATTTGTCAATTTTGCTTTTTCTATTTCGGGAGCGCACAGTAAATATTATCCTATTAACGTGGAGAGCATCCTCCCCTCTCTGCCCGTTATTTGTCCTGCGAAACATGATCTGGCATAAATTTTTCTGTGCTAAATTCAGCGTTTCTTTGTGAGGATCAGCTGTTTACAGTAGCTTCCCTATACCACTTTAATTTTCCATTTTGCTCCTCTGAATGCCGCTTTCGCTTCTTCCTGTAAATATTTTGATGTGTCTGTGGTTGTTTTCCTTGAAATGTCGTGGGGGAAGCGAATGCGGCAGCTGCTTAGGGTGCTTCAGAATTTGAAGTAGTCGTGGTTTCGCGGGACACGCTTCCCAGTGAAAATTGGTTGTGGTGGAAAAAAGTGGGAAAAAAGCAGGAAAAAAGCGGGAAAAAGCAAGAAAAAAGTGGGAATGATTTGTCTCATTAGGAGGAGGATGCTCCCTGTGCCTCAGGCTCTGTTTCAGCAGGTGACACCTCGGGAAAGGTGTAGGATCGTGGGATGGTTTTGGGTGGGAAAGGATTTTTAATGAGCTCCTCTCATCCCAGGGTCGAGGACACCTTCCCCTGTCCCAGGCTGCTCCAAGCTCCATCCAACCTCGGGAAAGGTGTAGGATTGTGGGATGGTTTGGATGGGAAAGGATTTGGATGGGAAAGGATCATTAATGAGCTCCTCTGATCCCAGGCTGAAGGACACTTTCCCCTGTCCCTGGGTGCTCCAAACCCTGTCCAACCCTGGATATTCCAGGGATGGGACAGGATTTCCTCCCAAATTCCACCCTCCAAAGGGGTTTGTTTCAACAGGTTACACCTCGGGAAAGGTGTAGGATTGTGGAATGGTTTGGATGGGAAAGGATTTGGATGGGAAAGGATTTGGATGGGAAAGGATTTGGATGGGAAAGGATTAGCTCCTCTGATCCCAGGAAGAAGGACACCTTCCCGTCTTCCAGGGCACTCCAAACCCTGTCCAACCTTGGATATTCCAGGGATGGGACAGGACTTCCTCCCAAATTCCACCCTCTGGAGGGGTTTGTTTCAACAGGTGACACCTCGGGAATGGTGTAGGATCGTGGAATAGTTTTGGGTGGGAAAGGATCTTTAATGAGCTCCTCTCATCCCAGGCTGAAGGACACTTTCCCCTGTCCCTGGGTGCTCCAAGCCCTGTCCAACCTTGGATATTTCGGGGATGGGACAGGTGCAGCTTCCCCATCCTTGCAGGGCAGGATTTCCTCCCAAATTCCGCCCTCCAAAGGGGTTTGTTTCAACAGGTGACACCTCGGGAATGGTGTAGGATCGTGGAATAGTTTTGGGTGGGAAAGGATCTT
This sequence comes from Pomatostomus ruficeps, assembly GCA_013400735.1. Taxonomy (NCBI): domain Eukaryota; kingdom Metazoa; phylum Chordata; class Aves; order Passeriformes; family Timaliidae; genus Pomatostomus; species Pomatostomus ruficeps. The sequence continues at coordinate 13,633 of VYZT01040122.1, forward strand.
TAATGAGCTCCTCTCATCCCGGGATCAAGAACACCTTCCCCTGTCCCTGGATGCTCCAAGCCCTGTCCAACCTTGGATATTCCAGGGATGGGGCAGGATTTCCTCCCAAATTCTGCCCTCCGGAGGGGTTTGTTTCAGCAGGTGACACCTCGGGAATGGTGTAGGATTGTGGAATGGTTTGGATGGAAGAGGATTTGGATGGGAAAGGATCGTTAATGAGCTCCTCTCATCCCAGGCTGAAGGACACTTTCCCCTGTCCCTGGATGCTCCAAGCCCTGTCCAACCTTGAATATTCCATGGATGGTGCAGCCGCAGCTTCCCCATCCTCCCAGGACAAGATTTTTTCCCAAATTCCTCCCAAATTCCGGTGCAGCCCCCGGAGTTCGGGGTCGCTGCCGTTGTTCCTGGGGAGGAATCCCAGCCGAGCAGAGTTTTTGCGGGCGATTGTGGCGAGCGGGACACGGAGAAGTGGCCAACACCTGCAGGGAAAGTGTCACTGCAGCCGGCGCGGGCTGCGGGTGGCACTGCCGAGCAGGATTGATTCGTGTCCCGGTGGGCGCTCGCACGGCAGCCGGGATTTGCTGTTTTTAGGGAGAGAGAGAGAGGTGATTCCGCAAGGTGAGCTGCGGAGCGAGGGCTGGGGTCAGCGCCGGGCTGGGAGCGGAGCATCCCGGGCTGGAGGAGCAGGGGATGGGGATGGATGCTTTGTGCCGCGCTCAGCACAATTCAGTGTCCACCCGCTGAATAAACGCAGTCATTTTTCTTAATTATTTTGGAGAGAGTTCAACCCCGAACCTCCGCTGGTTTTTTGGGGGGGGTTCTTTCGTTGTTTTTTTTTTTTTGCGGCTCCAACCTCCCCGGGAGGAACCCCTGCATTTGGAATCGCCGCGATTGCCGGGGGAATAAAGTGGGATTTTGTGGCTGCTCGGTGCCTTTTTTCTGGATCGCTCCCGGTTCATGCAGGGTTCCTTGGCTCAGCCGCTGCCCTGCGGGTGTGCGGTCACAGCCCGGGCTGGGGGCGATGTTGGGGACACCGCTGCCTGGCGAGGGGACATCGGAGCTGTGTCCCCGCAGCTCGGCACAATCGGGGCTGTTTGAATTGATGCTGCGGCTCGAACAGACATAAAGCAACTCTTTCATGTGCCAGCCCCGTTGCCTTGGCTCTTGGCAGCGGCTCCCGGTGTGGGCAGTGCGAGGATTGAAATGCGGAGGGGACGGAGGGAGAGAGGAGAGGGAGAGGACTGAGCCCGGGCTGCAGGGACAGATCGGCGAGCCCGCGGTAGAATTTGGTTTTCAGCTGTCAAATAAGCTCGTTCAAGGCAGCCGGAACGCGGCCGAAAAAAAGGGGGTTTTGCAGCGAGAAACTGCAGCAAATTCAGGGCGGGGAGATCAGGGGGTTGGTGGCCAGGGGAGCCCCCGAGGTGGCCCCGGCAGAGCGGGGGACAGCGGGGACAGCGGGGGACAGCGGGGACAGCGGGGGCAGCGGCCCGGCCGCGCCTCCCTCGCATCCCGGGGAAATAGGGATGGAATGGGGGGAAAAGGGGGATAACAGGGCTGGGGAGGGCTGGCGAACACCCCCAGCTCCGCCGGGGAGTGGGAGAGGGGCAGCTCCGAGCCCGTCACGAGCGCGGAGCCGGCGCTTGCCGAGGAGGGGGCGGGGGAGGAGGATGCTCGAGCGTTCCAGAGTGCCTCTTCCCTTCGTTATTTATTTATTTCCTTAAGCTCCGGTGTCATGTTCGAGTTGTTTTCCTTGTCCCTGGATCTGAGCATCATTAGCGAGATAATGAAGTTCCCAAATGTGGCGTTGCATTCCCCATTCCCCGTCCCTCCCTCCCTCTTTCCCCATCTTGCCTGCAGCTCCGGGGACCGGCGCACCGGGAGATGTTCAGACAAAAACAAGGGGAGGTGGTGCCGGTGCTGCCGGTGGGGGAGAAGCGGGGGCTCTGCCGGCCCTGCCAAGGGCAGGATGAGCTCCGGGGAGGGGGCGCAGCCTTGCCCACCTCCCGGCTGCCGCTGGACCAGTCCCACCAGCATCACCCCGGCTCTGTTGCTGGGAGCCGCGCTGCGAGGAAAGCCACAGGCAGGGAGAGAGGAGCGAGGGGGGGTTCTGCCGTGATCTGTGTGTGCAACAGAATCTGCTTCATCACAAAAACCGTGTCAACAGCATCAAGTTGTTTATAGCGGGGGGGGCAGTGAGCCCGCAGATGTCTGAACACCGGGGATGTGTGACAGAGAGAGAAATGGGGGTGAGGGGCTCCTTCCTTCTCCAGAAACCTGGAGTGCCACAAATAAACACCCTGCCGGAGCCCCGGCTGCGGGCTCGCTGCTGCTGGGAGGATTTGGGGGAGCAGCTCCGTGTGTGGGGGGTTCACAGCATCCCCCCCCTCCTCCCCTTCCCCAGGGCCGGCATCGGGAGAAGGGAACAAAGCTCCGGGAACGATTAATCAAGTGGCTTAATAAAAAAAAAAAAAAATAAAAAAAAAGTATAAATCCCTGCGGGCTGCGTGGTGGTGGTGGTGCCGAGGAGCTGGCGCTGAGACAGCCACCGGGAGGGACGCGCCAGCCCTCCCCTGCTCTCCTCTCCTCTCCTCTCCTCTCCTCTCCTCTCTCCTCGCCTTCCCTCTCCTCGCCTCTCCTCTCCTCTCTCCCCGAGCTGCTGCCACACTTGGTTCATTCCAGCTGCAGAAGCTCAGAGCCTTTCCATGCGGTGGGATTTTTTTTTTTTTTTCTTCTTCTTCTTCTTCTCCTCCCGGGCTGAAAAAATTAAGGGATTAAAAAAAAAAAATTAAAAATCACAAGGCTGACCCGCTTCCCCCCCCACCTCCCCCCTCCTCCTTGCTTTCTCCTCTCCATCCAGCCGAGCCGAGGACTATCCCAATCGCCGAGGGGAAGGAAAAAAGGGGGAAAAACCCACCGGCAGCAAGCAGCGGAGCCCCAGCACGCCCCATTCCTGCCGCTGCCCTTTGACATGCAACCTTCCCTGGGATGGCACCGGCCGGGATGCAGCTGCGGCTTGGCGAGGCACTGGTGGCAATTGGGGATCGTGGCTCTGGTGACGGCCGAGGGGAGCGCCTGGAGCCGGGCGCTGCTGCTCTCGCTGGGGCTGCTGGCTGGATCGGCGATGGGTGAGTGCCGCGGGCGGCTCGGGCTGCAGCGCTGGTGACCGCGTTTGGCATCGTCCCCCTGCCCGGCTCCTGCCCGGGGAGCAGCGGCGGTGGCCCCTGTGCGGGGAGGGGTGCGGGGCGGGTGGCACCGGGGTGTCAACACTGGGGTGTGTGGCACTGGGTATATGGCATTGGGATTTGTGACATTAGGGTGTGTGGCACCGGGGCAGGTGGCACTGGGGTGTGTGACAGTGGGCTGTGTGACAGTGGGCTGTGTGACAGTGGGGTGTGTGACAGTGGGATATGTGGCACTGGGGTGTGTGACAGTGGGGTGGGGTGTGACGGGGGGCTGTG
>VYZT01040125.1:1178-45227 GCA_013400735.1 Pomatostomus ruficeps
TTTTTTTTTTTTTTTTTTTTTTTTTCTAGAAACCGCTGCACAAAGCTCCGCTTGGGTCGCTGCCAGGACGCGCGAGTGCGCAGGGATGGAGCTGCTCTTCCAAAACTCTGCTCGGGGAAGATGAGCTCCCTCGAGCCGATCTCTCAACGCCTGCTCCAGGCACAACCCCCCCAGCCCTCTTCTGCCTGTCTCCGACTCCCAGACCCATCTGGCAGCAGCACGCTCCCCGCTAGCTTAGTTTTTTTGCCTGAAAAAGGCAGACTAGCAGGCGAGGGGAGGCACGGAGCCGGGGAGAAGCCGTCCCGGTCCGCACGCCCATGGGGCTGCACAGGGATCCTCCATCAGCGAGCAAGGCAAGGCTGCGGCCGCTGGAGCTCTGCCACGGGACAACTGCAGAGCTCGCCAGGGCGGGCAGCTCCCGCTACGGGAATACCTGAAACCTGGGATCGTTATCCACATCCCAGGGCTGTGTTTGCCCAAAACTGGGAATCAACAGAAGGGCCTGTGCCTGGTTATTTTTTTTCAGACTTTCAGTCTGGTCAGGCGGGTGTTTTCAGCTGAAAAAACTACATAAATCGACTCGGGAAGGGCAGGAAAGGAGAAACATCCCGTAAGACCCTGCCTTGGCAGATACCACCGGGCGCAGCCGCTCCGGACAAAAGGCACCGACAGCCCTGGGGATGCCGTCCTGGGGCATCCCGCTCCTTCCAGCCCTCCCTACCGGCGGGGTGCCACCCCCAGCCTCGGCCAGGACCCCCCCAGTACCACCGGGGCGCCAGCGGCGGGGGAGACTGCGGCAGCCGAGCCGGGGGGAAGCCGAGCCGAGCTCACCCCGCTCCGCCGCGGCCGCAGCTCCTCCCGGCTGAGCCCCGAAAGCGGCCGCTCCCGCCCGGGCTCCCTCCGTGTGCTCCCCTTCCAACCCCGCGCTCCCCGGCGCGCTCCGTCCGCGGGGCCACGCACCTTCGAAGTCGGAGATGATGCCCTCCAGGTGGGCGCTGACGGCCGGGTCGGCCATGGCGGGGCGCGGGGCGCTGCCCCCCGGCTCGGCGGTGCGCGCTGCGGCCGCGCGAATGGCGGAGGGCGAGCGGCTNCCACGCCCGTCACGCCGCCCCCTCCGCCGCGCCGGCCCCTCTGCGGGGCGGTGGCCGGGACCCCCGCCCCGCCCCGATGGGTGCGGGGGCTGCAAGCGGCACCCCCGGGCAGTGCCGGCAGCCAGCGCGTCCCGCAGCCCGCGGCAGAAAAGAGGGGCTGAGCGCCCCGACCCCGCTGTCCCCTCGGCACGGAGCCCCCCGTGAGCGGGGACAGCCCGGGGTGACGAGCCAGCGCTGCCCCACAAGGGTGGAACCGGCCTCGCACGGGTGGGTCACACCCCGGGGTTCTCCAGCACCGAGGAGCCTCTCGCTTCTCGGTTTACCCTTGTTTGGAGAGACACAGCTCGGCCATGCTCCCGTTTTTTAATTCCTCAGAATCAAAGCAGCGCTGGAACCAACTGTGCTAACCCACCGCTGCCAGATCCACGCAGCCCGCTCTGGAAAACCATCACTGCAGCAGCAGAAGGGGCTGCAAAACTTGTCCCGAAGCTGAGCCCAGCGCTGAGCACTCGGTGCTGCCTCAGCTCCCTCCACTCCAGCCCGAGCCAGCGAGGCAAGCGCCAGCCCCGGGCATCGACAGCAGCCCTTCCATGACACCGCTGCCTCTCCCACACCTCTCCCACCCTCTCAGGTTGAGCACCTCGCTATCTGATGCTTCTCCCTTCCGGTGTTGATTCAGATCCTGCCCTCTTGACCCTCCTTTTATCCTCCCCGCCCTGTGTTTTAATAGCATCGTTTTAAAGTGATGATACCCACTGAAATGTGTCCAGGCACATCAACAGGAAGGGAAAAATGAATGGGTTGGGCTTTTAATCCACTTTGGGTGAACCATAAAGAAAAATGATGCAAAACCGTGGTGCAGTTATTGTCTACTACTGCAGAAAGTACGAGCTTCACCACTGATGTCACCCTTTTAATTTCACACGTTCAAACACCACAGACTCCCCCAGAGTGTACATGAACCAGAAAACGAAACCAACAGCACCAATTTCCCAGATTCAACAAGCTCCAGTTTCCACACTGTCCAAGGAAAGGCATTACTTGAAAACATGAGAGCTGTTTAAATAACCTTGGGAACACACCTTTACAAGAGAAATACGGTGTTTTAGGGTAGGTACAGTGGGTTCCCTCTCCTCTGGCAGACAGCAGCACTCAGCTCTTTCATTTCTGGCTCTCCCCATGGTGTCAGAAACCACCGTAGCAGAGCAGCGCAGGGAGAACAGCTCTGCCTCTCTCTGCTCACAGCATGAAAATGGAAATGCCTCCCCGTGCCACACACTGCCAGTAACGCTCCTTGGTGTCAGCCTGTCTGCACACCATCAGCTGTTCCTGAGGGTTTGGGGGAGAGCAGGAATGACCATGGACCTGTTGCTCCTGTGACACTGAGCCCAGCACCCGGGTGGGTCCCTGCTGTCCCCAGCGCGGGGAGCGGTGGCAGCTGCCCCAGTGCACAGCATCACAGAGCGCTGACCCGCCTCACTGGCATTGATTTTGGAAAAAAAGTGTTTTTATTTTTCTCTTCCCAAGAACTCATATGCAGGTCACATCCGCAATCCATTTCCAGCAGGTAAAAATGTAGCCGTCAATAATTAACTTTGTTACTGAGGGAGGGAAAAAGCCATTTTGTTAAAAACGCTGATGACTCGTTCATTGGAAGAATAGAACCTTGATCAGCCTTTGACAAAGTCTGTTAAACATCCTGACTACACCCTCATCACGAAGTTGTAGAATGGGTTTAAAGCAGGGGGGAAAAAATTAACTAAGCAAGACAAACTAAAAATCATTATTGTAAAGAAGATTTTAAAAGAGCAATACAGGCAATCTGAGGAAGGATCAAGCACATTTTTTGATGTTCAGAGTCTTCCCCCTAAAAAATCCCATTAGATTCAGTGTGAGACCCCCAGCTTGGAGTCTGGTGGCACTCTCTGAACTGGGTCACCCAGGGATTGGTGTGATGCTGTGATGGGGACTCTTTTTGAGGTCAACAGGAGGCAAGAAGAAGAAAACCACCAGAAAAAAATACAAAACATTGCTCGATGGACTGGGGTAGGGAGCGTCACAGTGACATCTGTCCGTCTCACAGAGCTGGTGAGGAAGCTCAAAGCACTTCAGCAGGAGAGGCTGAGGCTGTTTGGGTCAGCCTCAGCTCCCTGGGTCACTCAGCCTTTCCCCAGCAAAGGCAACGTTATCATCCTGGATCTAATAAAAGTTCAGCAAACTGAGTGGCCGAGAAGAGAGCCCCGAGAAGTGTGAAATAAAATATCCAGGCTAGAAGCAGGAGTTCCTTTTCATTAGAACCAGCTGGGTCATATTGCACCCATGTGCACCTTAAGGCACTGAGAGGGGGAGAGAAAGATGGAAAATTACAGCAACTGAAGAATAACAAGGATATCCAGAGCTCTCACAGTAAATATTTAAAGCAGCAAGGTATGTAAACAGCTCACCCCATAGCACATACCCCAAGCGCCTGCTGGTAGAGGAGCAAGCTCTCCTCCAGGGGGATCAGCCCATCCTTCGCTCTCTTGGAGACTTCCTTGCCCTTTTATCTCATGGAGCCATGTCAGAGGCACAGCTTTACAAGAGCATCAGGCCAGAAAAATCATCCCCATTGTTTGAGCTGCACATAACCCAACCCTGTTTCATCTGGTTTTCTACCTGCATCCTCAACCCACAAGCTTAGGTTTGGCTAAATCCTGCTTCTAGAAAGGCAGGCAGCCCTGGGAAGCTGAGCTCCCCTCCCAGAGGGATGGAGAACCTGTCTCGTCCCCTGGGATGGGTTTTTGGGGTTCCCTGGCAGCACAGCACTGGTGTGTGTTGTACCGCTCAGCCAAACGCAGTTTCGGCACAGCCCCTGCTTGGCCCTTTCCAGGTAGATTGAGGAGATTGAGGCCCCTGAGACTTCTCCTGGTGAAAGATCTCCCACACTGATCACATCAGCTACACTCCCTTTGATAAAGCAATCAGGTTCTGCTCCTTCTCTCCTTGTGGCAGCTCTTTTCTTCACTCACTTATCTGGCTTTCCCGCTCCTTTCTCCCAGCATATCACAGGGGTTTGTAATTACATTTTCATTTTTACCGTAAAAGAGGAAGAACTCACTTTTCAAAAGCAAGAGAGCAGATCACATCTCTTCTGTCACTTGCTGCTCCCCTTGCTCACACAACCGAGGCTCTCACTCACTGTTTTTACCATACCAGAAGCCTCACCTCAGGCTCCTGGTTTGATGAGACCTTTGGGATGCTCTACACAGCAACTGCTGCCCAAGATAAAATCCCTGTTCTCCAAAGCACTGGCTGCAGGAGAATTTTAGGTAAATATTTTCCTTGCTGTGTTACATTAGTGTAGAAATATTTCTTGTTTCCTTATTACACCAGGCCACCACTGACTGCCCAGTCCTTTCTGCTTCACCATCACTCTGCTCTTCCGATGAGCAAGAAACTTCCTGCAAAGTTGGTTTATTGGCCTAGAAGTGATTTCCTGCCCCAGAAAGGCAGACTGCAAAATCTGCTGATCACTCAGTTATAGGTACCAAGCTAAAATTGGATTGATGCCACTAGAGCTGACAGATGCAAGAAACTTTAACCCTTTTTCTCTGGGTGCTCCACCCCTGGGCTCTCCTGCCCTGCAGCAGGGATGTGCCTCGAGGGCTTCTCCAGGTCTCAAACTCCTCCAGAAGCAGCCCATGCTGGTCACAGCCTCTGCTCTGCCATGGGTATGGGGGACCACAAAGCAACCAGACTTAAAGAGTCACTTTAAGGAGGAAAAAAATCATAAGAGGGAAAAAAACCCAAACAAGGAGATGGCACATCAGGTTTAGAAGATCCCTTAACAGGCTAAGGCAGAAAAGGGACTTTCCTATCCAAACCCATTTCAAACAGCACTGAGCAGTTTCCTTGCAGGCTGCTAAGAATGTAGTTTTTCAGGCAGATTTTCCTCCTCCCACAAGCGAAGGTTTTTCTGAAGCTCTTATCGGCCTCCTGATCTGCTGCAGCCGTGAGCACCGGGGCCATGAGTCATTGTGGCTACCTGAGCCTTCAATTATCTCCTACACCAAAGCGGGTAATTCATCCACAGGATCTTCCCCTTCCTCCTCGCACTTGAATTAGAAAACAAAACTCTTTCTTGATTATGGCCTCTTCCATCAAACGCTTTGAGACTTGCAGACCAAAATTACTATGTAGGAGCAGCTAAATATCATTACTGTTAACCACTTAATGTTTCTTTGAGAGCCCAAATACCTTTCCTTGCTGCTGATCACAGGTGAAACCTCCTTCCCAGCCTTTATGGGAAGGTGCAGAGCATGGGTGGAGGCACTTGCACCGTGAGACACCAACCCCAGAGCCCAGGGCATCACTCCCAGCTTGGCACCGGGCAGCTCTGGCCGTGCCATCCCCTGGCAGCACCAGCGCAGGGTCACAGGGAGAGACAGATTCAGAATAACCCAGATTCATAATAAACCTCAAATTAACAAACCTATTTTGATTTTAAAGGTGAGGGAATGGTGGGTCACAGCTCTTCTCTCTAAGCCAAAAATAAAGGCTGTTGCCATTACCTTCACCTCCACTCCTGCCTGCTTCTGCCCCAAAACCACCTCTGCTTCCAAACCCACCTGGAAGAGCTGCAGTCATCTCCGTGTGACAGGAGGGGAAACTGAGGCATGGGACAGATGTCACTCACAATCAGGGAGCTGGCAAGGCATCAGAGCAGAGCTGGCTGCGGCAGGGAGCGGTGCCGGGAGTCCCCTGCTCCTTGGGGAGTGTCGCTGTCACTGCCCGGGGACGAGGGGATTCCAGGAGGAAAATCAGACACGGTTCTCATCACCCACCCAGGGTTCCATGCAGATGACGGCGCAAATCCAGCCCCGATTACGCAGGAATTGTCACGAAAAGAGGCTCTTTCCCAAGGCTCCAGGATCTTACTGCTTCCGAAGGGTAGGAAATACAGGGAAGAAGGACGCACTTCAGTGCTCGTCACACTTCCCTTCCTCCGCAAGGAAACCGAGACCATGGGAAAAGCCAAAATGAGTCAAAATAGGTTTGCTAATTTGAGATTTCTAGATAATGAACTGGTTTGTTTTTTGTTGTTTTGTTGTTGGTTTTTTTTTTAAATAAAATGCTGCCAGGTCTCATCCCTTAGTGCCACAGAGCCAAGGATCTGCACAGAAAGGGTAGCTTTGAAGACTGGAAAACAGAAAAAGGACAAAACCTGGCAGAATGACAGAGGGGCAGCACTTAAAGGGCTTTTAATGAAGTCTTTGCTCCTGAGAAGAGACTCAGCACAAAGGACCTTGCTGCCCCAGTAGGTCTCAGCAAGACCACGGGCCCCAATGTCACACAGCTAAAGTGGTGACTCCTAAAATGCAATAAATGGGAGACTTTTAGCAGCAGGGCAGAAATCACCAGAGCTCCACCGTGAGTCATCCTGGCTCCCCAGCATCACTCACACCCCGCAGGAAGGTGAGGAGGGGTTGGGGCTGCCAGAAGCATCACCCGCAGATGCACCGCAGGGAAGAGCTGCTGTGGGCAAAGATCACTGTTGCCAAGGGAACAAAAAAACCCCAATCCAACCCCAAATATGGTTATGGTATAAACAGATCAATAATGGCGGAACTGAGAAGATTTCACAGCTAGTGATGGGAGGTATAAAGGGACTGATGTGAAATCGAGGGAGCAAAAGGCCAGAGAAGTTTCTGCTCATAGGAAATTCAACATGACTTGAGGAAGGAGAAGGTCCCTGAACCAACAGCTCCTCAGATATTCACAAACAGGGCAGGCAGCAAACCTGGTGCTCTGAGACAGCCCTGGAGCTGGGTGGGTGGAGGACCCAGCACAGACACGAGGTCCCTGCATCCCCTTCTCCCAGCCCCGGCAGGGGCACAGCTGTGAAGATCGAGGCCTGCCTTCATCTCAGGTTCAACCCCATTAAACCAGCACCCAGAGGAGGTACCGGCCTGTTGTGGAACAGAACAAGGGATGCAGCACCTGCGGTTACCCTGAGCAGGAAGGACCAACACCACCCTCCCATCCTGCTGACCTGGAGACAGCTGAGCCTGCTCTGGTGCCACTGTGCTCCTTCTTGGGGATCCCCAACACCTTCCTGGGGATTGATGGGGTCACCCAGTGCTCAGGTGGGATTCAAGCCAGGCACCTGATCCCACTGTTTGGCTGCAGGAAGGATGCTGTGGGCCAGCACCCTCCATGCTGGGCTCCAGGGGCACATGGCTGGGCTGGGGGCACAGCTCTGCCCCTCCAACACCTCCCATGGGCTCTGAGCCTCCCCAAGGAGCCCTTGGTCCATTGCCCCGGAGCTCTGCCTGCACAGGTTGGGCGCTCTGCAGCCCCATCACCTCAGTGCCGTGGCCCAGCTCAAAGCTCTCCATGCCAAGACAGTGATTCCGGCTATTGTGCGTGCTGAGAGCCTGGGAAGGGAAATGCCTGGGCCAGGGACACCATCCCAGCCACCCTGGGCTCCCGGGAGGGCCATGGTGTCCCTGTGGCTGGGGCGGTGGCTGGCAGCCCACGTGCCTGGGCAGGGAAAAGGGGAGGGAAGCAAAGCACAGCTCCCTGGTGTTGATTAAACAGCAGGAGACGCTTGCAGAGGAAGGAAATGGAAAGAGGATCAGGAACTGCATCTGCCTGAACCTCAGGCAGTTAAAACAAACTCAGTCTTAAGCTCTCGTTCTTCTCAGTTTCAGGTCAGGCTTTTCTAAGAACCTGGGAGATGCAGTTTAGGATCCAAGAAGAAAACTGACTTAATCACTTCAATTTTTTAAAAAAATAATTATTAATCACTGCTTTTTAACATTAAGGCCAAACAGGCACAGAGCTCGGTGTCTCGTGACAGCACAGATGTTTTAATAGAAACAATAGGCTTCAAAAGCCTTGCTCATCCTTAATGAGTTTAACACACACAGGGCTCAGAACATTTCCTCTGGCAAACCTTCCTGCGTGGCTGAGGGTGCCTCTGGCTCTGGAAGGAATTGCAGTGCCTGGGCCTTGGGGCAGGGAGCACCTCTGCACTGCTTGCACCTTCATGGCAGTTTCGGGGGGGTAGAGAAGGCGAGGGTCAGTGAGAGCACTGAACCCCTTGGAGAGAGGCCATTCCCAGCACTGCAAACCTCCCAGCAGCCCCTGATCGGGGAGAACTCGCAGGAATAAATAAACTGGCAGCGCTACATGCGCGCTCTCCGCTTCCAGATGTGCATGCCTCACATTCACGTGGTGTCCAGGGCAGGGCTGGAAACTCCATCCCCGCGCAGTGAGGGGAGGAGGCCGGCACAGCCCAGCCCAGCCCAGCCCCTGAGCAGCCCCATGGGTGCAAATCCCACGCCATCCTGCCTCCCCCACACATCCCAGCTGCCTGGGGCACTGCCCCTTGCCCCTCCAGTGCTCCCCAGCCCTGTCCCATCACACGAGGCCACCAGCCCCCCATGGGACCCCCCAACCCCAGCGCAGGGCAGGGCGTGATCGCCCCTTGCAGCCCCTGCCTCTGCTGCTCCCTCAGCTGCCCGCTCATGACCTTTTCAACCCAAAACTTTCCAGTCATAAATATACCAGCCTAATGGCAGGAAACTTGCTTTTCTTATGCTGCTCCCCTGCTTCTCGGAGAGCCGTTTCCAGCAGCTCGTGCTCCCTGCACCAGCCCCCGGTAGTTTCTCCCCACTCCTCCAAGATATTTCAGGCACGCAGCAAACTCTGCTGTGGCACAAAGACCCTAAAACTCCCTGTAAAGGCTCAGGAAGCACCTCGAGCTGCAGGTCAGGCCTTGGGAGCAGCTGTACCTCCTGGTCTCCCTGCTTACCATCAAAGGTTTTATTATGATTATTCCTTTTTGGCAGAAAGCAGTTTGATAAGAACAATTCCCAGATGGAGCCGCAGCCCCACACCCACTCAGCTTCCTCTGGGCAGCATGGATGCAGTGTGGGAGCTCCCTGCACAGCAGGAGGAGGACAGGAGGGCAGGGGGAAAGGAAGGAGAGGAAAAATGAACAAAATTTTCCTTTCCTTTTAAAGGTTTTGGCAGATGGCAGCGAAAGCAGCGGCAGGGATGTTGAGGTGTGACCATCAGCACCCACACAGCACTGAGCACCAGTGGCAGAATCCCTTTGCTCCAGCTCCACCTCGCAGGGATGGGAAAGGGACACAAGTGGGCAGGAATTGCTGCCAGGGCCCATGGGCTGCATGCTCCTGTCCCCATGCAGGTGGGAATTTGGATGCCCTGCGATGGTCTGGCAGGAGAAACACGGCCTGAGCTTCACCACAGCTGCTGGGGAGAGCTCAGCAGGTCTCACATGGGCACACAAAATCAGGCAGGGCTGGTGCTGTTAAACTGCTGGGCCCGAGGAGACAAACGGGAAAGAGATGAAGAACCCCGGGGACCGGCTGCCCTCAGCAAGGGTGGGGTCTGCCTTGGCTTTTACACCCCACTGAACCATCCTCTGGAAAAGTCTGCTCCAGCCCTCGCAGACTCACACAGACATATCCAAGGTGACTCCCACCGAGTCGATCCCAGCACGATCCCAGCAGGCTCCAGTGACTGAGCCAAGCTGTGCTGGGCACCACTAAAGCAACAACCCCAACTGTGGGTTCAAGGGCTCTGCCCCAAACACAGGGGCAGCCCCGGAGCTCAGGCTCCAGCTGCCTCTCCCACTGGAAAAGCACGGCCAGGGGATGGCAGAGCCCTCTCTAACCCCTCCCACAGCACACCAGCTTCTGTTCCCCAATCCAGCTCGCAGATACCCAGCACTGCCAACTCAGCATCTTCTACAGATGCAGAAGTTTCACAGCTGATTTAAAAATCTGGAGTAAAAAAAAAAAATAAAAGTAATGAGTCAACATTTTAGGGGAATTTCTGTCAGCATCCTCTCCCTTTCCCCTACTCAGCCCTGCTGCCTGCCCCAGCCTCTGCCTGCGCACAGCCTGAGGGTTCCCCGCTGCAGGGCACTTGCTCCTGCTGAGATTAAATCGCTGCTGCAGGAGAGAACTGATGCTGTCAGCACCCCCCAGGCTCACCCTGTCTGCTGGAACAGGCTGTCAGCACCCAGCCTCACCCTGAGCAGGACAGCACCCGGGCTTCCCCCTCTGACCTGCCCCAGTGCAGCTTTCCGACAGCCACAGCTGGCACACATGGCTGGGCAACGCTGGGGATTTCAGCCTCCAGAGACAAAAGAGGATTGAAAAAGAAAAAAATCAAGTGGGACATGTGCTGCAAGCAGGCCAAAAGCAGGGGCCATCCAGCCTTTCCCTAAATGGGAAAGAGGCCCGTGAGCACTCTGGGGACAGAGCACCAGCCACGGAGAGAGGGCACCGAGCCAGGAGCGAGAGGGGAGATTTCCAGCAAGCAATGCAAGGGGAGAGAAACTCCCCTCTGGCAATGCCCCAACAAGCAGTGAAACGCTGGGGATGGGCTGAGCTTGGGGGTCCTGGAGCAGGGCAGAGCTCAGCACCTGCACCGCCACCAGCCTGGGACACCGCCCTGCCTGGGACAGTGGCACAGAGCTCCTTGCTGCAGGCTGCTGGGCAATCATGGTTCTGAATGGGCACAGCAGAGCTCAAATGCCCTGAAGGAGCAGAGCTGGCCCTGCTCCTCTGCAGTGACAGCCAGGGCTGGGCTCTCTCTGCCCATCCTGTTTGTGCCCATAAACCCCCGTGGCCAAGCCCAGCAGGGGAAGGGGGACAGGGCAAATTTCCCTCTCTAAGGAGATATGGTCATTGTCATCACATCAATTGTCACTTTTGCCATCTCCAGACTGCAGGCACCACTTGTCACTCCATCACCCACTCCACTCTCTGATAACTCAGCACTGCCACGCTGACTTTTTTTATTACTTCATCTTACCAAGTGCCCATAATAACCCCACCAGCTCAGGGAGTATTGGACTTGATGTTCCACCAACAGAATTAAACTGCCCTCTTTTATGAGAAGTTAAAATAAGGTGGAAACTAAATCCGAAATGTTTTTCCTTATAAAGGAATGGCAGGAGGGAAGCGCTGGATGCATTCAGCATCAGCCTTTCTCCTTCAGCAGGGACTGGCAGTGTCTATAAACTCAGGGGAGGTTGTTATTCCCAGACAAGTAATCACAGACACACCAGCACAGCCAAGTTTACCTTAACACCAGGAAATAAACTGCCAGACCTGGGCTCTGTCCTTGAACACCTTCCTTCTCCCCACACCTCCAGGAAAAAAACAATCCTGCACCACAGAACCCCCAGTTTGGTTGGTTCAACAATTCCTGAGAGTCAAATAAAACTGCCCTGCTGCCTCTTTCCAGCACTGGGGGCCCTGGGGAGCACTCTCCTGCAGAAACACGAGCCTTGGCATATCAGCACCACCCCTGCAAGGACCTTGATCACTGCACAGCCACCGTGCCCACCGGCCACAGGGGGCACATCCCAACCAAGGACACCTCCTCTGCAGCTCTGCTCCACTCCAGGAGCTGCTTTCCAAACAAACCTTCTCCACAGCACTTGCCTGCAGCTTGGGAAAGCATCTCCTGCCAGCTGGAGGCCGGACAGCAATCCCTGCCCTGCAGAGAGGTGCTAACAGCCCGAGCAGCTCCGGGCGCTCGCTCAGAGCCAGCGATGCTGACCCGAGGCAGGCGCAGGGCTGGGCTGTCCCCGTGGTCACCGTCCCCTGCACGGCCCCGGCACTCAGCGAGGTCTGGGAGAGGATGCTCTCGTGCAGCTCTGGTGAGCCAGGCCTCGTGAAAGCAGCCAGAGGCCAATTTGCACATAAACAGCCAATTAGCTGGAGAAAGAGATGCCCACTTGGTCGCTCGCCAGTCTGGAGACAGATTTAAGACATGCGGGAATTCAATCTCCGGTCCAGATATCGCTGTGGCCAAACAGGCCACCTCCTTTACTGGACTCTGGGAGAGCCTCTGGCAGCACAATAAAAGGAGTATTTAGCACAGCTACAGACTCGCTCGAAAAAACTTGAGGCCGATGAGGCGTTTTGCGGCCAAGCTCCGTATAAACACATTGATGATGCTGTGAGCGTGGGGCTGGGGAGCGGGGCTGCACGGCAACAGCAGGGCTCTGTGTCTGCCTCCAGAGAGCCCCTTCCTGGCCAGGCACACGGTTAATCCATGATCTGTGTCTGCTGCCAGCCACAGCCACACGAAACCCTGCTCACCTCATCTGTTTTCTGCACATCCATGGGTCTGAGCGCAGACAGAGCTGCAGGGCTCGCTCACAGCCCTCCTCTGGTCTGTGCTGTCCTGCTCGCCGGTGAAACCTCCACCCTGTCCTCATCAAACACCTCCCTCAGGGTGTGACACACACAGCTGGAGGCCAGGGCTGTGCAGCAGCCTCAGCACCCTCACGCCTGAGGTGGGGAAAAGCTCCTGTGCGAGCAGCTTTGATGGGGCTCATCTCAAACAAACCCTCAGACAGGAAAACCCATCTCTGTGCCATGTCATGGAATCACAGAATGGGTGGGGTTGGAAAGGACCTTTAAACATCATCTAATCCAACCCCCTGCAACAAACAGGCTGCTCTTCAACTGGGCAATGCTGCTCAGAGACCTGCACAGCCTCTCCAGGGGACACAGCTGTGCCCTGCTGCCTTGCAGGAGGCTGGGGGACAATCTAGCACCAAACTCCAGGCCACCTCTTGCTCACAGAGACCCTCCTGCCCCTCTCAGAGAGAGGCTGTCACAGCTCTGTGGACAGGAAACAGCCTCACCAGCCACACCAGCAGCAGGATCAGAGCATCCTCAGTCTGCTGAGGACTTGGCACACTTGGATTCACCCCTGATCCCGTTGGTGCAGTCCCAGAACAAAGCCTGTGTGCCATCCCTGACAGATCTGCCTTGATGTGGCTGTCACTCTGATCTGGGTCACCCAGCAGCTCTGCTGACTCCTGAGAAAGTGCAGGTTTGTGCAGCTCCTGGTCCTTGAGCTCAGCCAGCCGTGCACTGCCTGCAGCCATCTCCCAGCTGCAGGGGACATGCAAAACTCCCGTCCTGGCACTGGGGACACAACAGCAGCATGCGTCAAACTCCTGGAAATGCACTCGTGAAGAAACTGAGCTCAAAGTAACAGCCCTTCAGCCCCATCTCCTGCTGCCACCCCACATCCCTCACACCAGCTACAACCTGCCACCATTCCAGAGCCATTCCTGTGTAACCATAAATATTTTATTAAAACTACGGAGCAAGCACTCCAGGCCTAATGAATATTCACGCTGCCTTCCACAGCGATGAGCTGGAGTCCCAGCACAGCACAAACCCTGCAAAGCCTTCCCTGCCCGCTCACAAGGAACTACAGCGTGGGAGTTGAACAAGGATCAGCATTATCCACTAAACCACAGGATGAGCTTTGCAGGAACTGGCAGGCTGGATTGCTTCCAGTTGCTAAAGAAGGCAAATCATCCAGCCCAGTTCTCTCGTGCCAGATGTGAGGAGCACTCGCAGACTGGAGAATGTGAAGCCACCCCGTCCCCATCCTGAGAACCAGGCAGTGCCCCCCACACACCCCCAGCAATGCCAACTCAGAGGCAGAGGGGCACTCTCAAACAATTCTCTTTATTTTCCTGAATCAGGCATTAAAGGAGAATTTCGAACACAGTGATTTCTTTCTAGGTCTTGCAGGCAGATAGAGAGAAGAGCTGGCAAAACTCAAGGAAGGCTGTCAAAGGAATGAAGCAAAATAAACCCCTCACCTTAGAAGGAAACAGGCACAGCCTCTGACAAAGGAATAAAGTAAAATAAACCCCTCATCTTATAAGGAATCAGCCACAGCCTCCCCACACTGTGGTACAGCCAGGGCTTTGCCTGGGAAGGGCTGACTGGAGTTCATGTTATGCAGCAGAAGGATGGGGATGATCTGGGCATCCTCCAGGGAGAAACATCCCAAGCCAGACACAGTTCTAGGTGTTCCACACTATCTGGAGCTTCAGGAAAAGTTTCCCACCCTGAAGACAGGGACCTCTTTGCATCTTATCACCACTCCTGATCTCCTACATGACGATAACGCTGTCTTTCAACCACATCCAAAGACAGACTCAGTATCTGTGTCTCTCCTCCATCACAAGGGCTCCCCCAGCCCATACCAGTCCCACAAGGATGAGTTTCCAGCCCCAGCAGATTTTCAGCATTTACAGGATGTCCTTGGCCTGTGTTTCCCATCAATGCTTCTCCTGAGGTAGTTGTGCAGCTCTGCTGGAGCAGCACTGGGAGATCCCACAGGATCAGCCATCAAGCTACCCAGAACTCAGCTTTGAGCACAACAAAATCTCCCAGGCTGTCACTGAAAGGGTCCCACTGTGCATTAACTGTGCCTTGGCTTCCGCTGCCTCTGACCCTCACACCCAGAGCTGGGAGCTCCTCGCAGCCAAGCCCACTCACAGTGAGCGCTGTCTCGGCTCCAGAGGCCAGAGAAGCCCTGGGGATCACAGCCTGTTGCTGCATGTGCTGTCAGAAGAGCACAGAGTGTCAGAAACCACCCAAAGGGCCAGGCCCTGTCACATAGGGTCCAGATTTATTGCTGCTCTCCTCCCCCAGGGACCTGGAAATCTCCGAGTGCCCTGGCTCCAGGGCCAGCCCATGAAGTGCAGCTCCTCAAAGCCCACATCCTGCTGCTCCACCTTCCCGCTCCACCCAGCCCCAAGAGCTCCCAGAGGTGGGGCATCCTCCTTTGCCTGCCAGCTCAGAGATAAAGCTCCACTCCTACGCCTTCCTCAGGAGAAAAACCTGATTGTGGTGGAGCATCCTGCACTGATGGAAAGTCACATCTGCAAGAGGCCACCAGGAAGGCCCAGGGAGGTGAGAGACTCAGGTGGAGCCACCCAGGCAAGCCCAAACTCCTGAGGATGACCCTGCTGGCCTCTCGCTGTGCGTGGGTCAGCTCCCAACACCTCCAGCAGCAGCAGCTGCTGGGATGGCCCAAAGCCACTTCACCCACCCCACAGCCTGATCCCGATGGCCTCGCTCTGCCTGAGGTGGCTCCCAGCCCTGCCCGACCCCACGGAGCTGCCAAAGCTGCTGGGCCAGCATGGGACCATCAGCAGTTTGCAGCCTGCCCATCCCAGCCCTGCACAGGGAAGAAGGATGTTTATGTAACCCTCAGAAAACGCCAGGCGCAGCAGCACTGCCCGGGAAACCGCGCTCAGCACGAGAGCTGTGCAGCCCTGACAGCCACGTCAGCCCAGAATCTCTGCCCTAAACCCTTCCTAATAAAAAGGCAGCTTCCTATTTAATGGAAAATAGCGACGTCCTCGCAGTGCACAATGTGCTTGTTCACAGCAGATGCAGCTGATGAGCACAGTATTAAATCCAAGTGGCCACTTCCAGTGCTTCCTGAGAGAGAGCAGCTCCCCACAGAGCCAATTCTGCATCTCTGCTGGAAAACACCAGGTTTGTTCGTTGTTGTTGGTTTCTTTTTATTGTTCTTTTAAAGCCAGTTTCTTCTCCAAGCCAGGAGCAGGACTGAAAACCGTCCTGGCTTTATTGCTTAAACCTGTGTAATACCAGTGAGATGGCTACAAAGGGAATGTTTTTGATGGGTTATTTTGATGATGGATCTGATATATCTGCTTTAAAAAAAAAAAAAAAAAAAAAAGAAAATCTGATTCATGAGCAGCAGTTTGCCTTGGAAAGCAGCTTGACAAATATTGGCAGCTCCTGCTGTTAATTAACTTTCCTAACAATGAGAAAAGTACTAAAAGCATCCAAAAGGCAACCAAGGGCAAGTCAGGAACCTGGGAGTCAACATCTAAAGGAACTGGAGGGAAATGTGTGACAGTCACTGGGAGCTGAGGACCTTGGACAGGCAGAGGTGGGAACAGCAGAGGTGCCTGGGTTTGGACATTGGTGATGCCTCCACAATTCACGCCTCACTTCAGCCATCCTCACACAGATACCCCACTCCACACATCCCCAGACACCGCTGACCTACACAGTTCAGTGCAATTCCTATTTAATATTTAAGCAGAGAAGGAAGCGTGAGAGACAGCTCAATTAACTCAAACAGCTTCTCCCAGCTGGCCAGAGGCAATTAGGGAACACTTCTGCTTCTGCCAGGCCTTCCCAGCTGCACGGAGATTGTGCAGCAGCACCTGAAGGGATGCAGGGAGCAGCAGCAACCTGAATTTCAACTCAAAACACAACATGAACTCCTGCTAAAGTTCAGGCAACCTCTGCCCCCTAAGGCTGTCCTTGGGTTCACAGCGGGTTTGAAGCCAGCAGCAGCCGGAGTTTGAGGGGAAAAGCTCACACTCGGGATGCACTTGTATGTGAACAGCTACAACTTTTTACTTCATGGGAAGATCTGCCAGCAGAGCGCCCTGAGCACAGCCAAGGTGCCTCAGAACAGCATGTCCAACACAGAACCAGATTTCCCATGGTTTGTGCTGGGCAGTGCTCGCTGCTGCTGGGGCTCCCACCAGAACCAGGGCACTGACAGCCACCAGAACAACCTGCAGCCTCGTACGAGAGGGAGCTGTCAAAGGAAAGGAGCAGATGCTCAGGTCTGATGGATACTCAGTGCTGTTGGGTGAATCCTTCAATGCAGGAAAATGGGCTCTGTGCTGTCGGCCCGTTGTTTGGATTCACAGCTCTCTGTGAGTAACAAGCAGCAAAATAAACCTTTTCTTGTTATCACAGCACCACAGCATGGTTTGGATTGAAGGGACCTTAAAGCTCATTTTATTCCAGCCCCTCTGCCATGGGTAGGGACACCTTCCACTATCCCATGTTGCTCCAAGCCCTGTCCAACCTGGCCCTGGACACTTCTAGGGACAGGGCATGCACAGGGTCTGGCAGAGGAGCAAATCTTGGGCAGGCAAAGCTGAGCTTTCCCAGAGACAGAGCAGGGCCCAGGTCTCTGCTGGCCTGCACTGGGGAACTGCACACAGGGAGGAGGGGGAGGAAGGCATGGAGCCAAGAGAGGGAGAGCTCAGGCTGAGTCCCCACCCTTGCTGCTCAAACCCTCGTGCTGCCCTGCCTGCTGCCTCTCAGGCCCTTTTCTCCAAAACATCTTTCCTGCCTGCAGCACGGCTGTGATTCCCACAGCTCCCTCGCAGCCCTTCAGCCCCTACCACCAAAGCAGTTCTGCGTCACCTGCTGTCATACAGCCCCTTCCTCCACCCCTCGTGCCACTGCCTGTCACCTTCCTGCCCTTGTGAGGGCAAGGTGAAGTTTCCTCCGCAGCTGCAGACAAAAGGCCACTCTCTGAGCAGTCTTGGGATGAAGAGGGAGCTGTGGAGCAGCAACAGAGTTGAGCAGAGGACACCAGACATGAGTATTTTCCAATCTGGGCATCAACCATGGGATGCAGGGCAGTTTGAGCACCCCAGCTGCTGCACAGCCCTGGTGCATCCACAGCCAGACAAGTCCAGTGCCACGACACAACCTCTCACTGCAGCGTTTGGGAGCAAGGCCAGGGGCAGGATCCAAACCACACAGCCCCATCAGTGCTCAGGGCACCACGAGAGATGCAGCAAGATCCCCCATGGCCTCACAGCACAGCCGGCACAACGCCCGAGTGCAGGGCCCAGTGCCACCAGTAATACCAGTTACTGGAACAAACTGATGACCAGCGGGGAGAGAATACCAGAGGACAACCTGCACTTTACCAGGCCTCTCCAGTGGGCATCTCAAGGGCTGAAGACGTACAAGAACAGGATCCAGGCTCAGCCCTTCTGGCTGGAAACACCGCTCCCAGCACTGGGCTCTGCTGCAGAGGGGAGCGGGGAGGGAAGGGTTTCCTGGTCCGTGGCCAACACTGCTGTTTATGGAGGATATGCCTTCCCCAGGGTGTGTTTCAACAGAGAGCACGAGACTCACAATTTCATAGTTCACTTTCCCTCTCCACCCACCGGGAACTTCTCATATTTTCTGGAAAAAAAAACCCGCCCCAAAATAACCAACCTCAGTGGTTTCCAACCAGGCTCCCTTCCCTGAGGAGCAGCTGTCAATACAGAGATCAACCAGGGCTTTTTAGGCAGCTAAAGTCAGGTTTGACCAGTTCTCCACTTGAACGGATCAAAGAATGCAAGAGAGAGGAGAAGTGGGAAATATTTTAGATGCTGAAGCCCTCTTCACGGCCCAACAGCTTATCTGCTCTCAAGGTTGCCTGCTTTGCCTCTATCTTGATAAATCCGTGACCAATTAGACACAAACCCTCCTGGTGAGCGTTCCTGGAGCGGCAGCTCCAGCCTCGTCACTCTACAGAGCCAAGAAAAGCTCTGTAGAGTGACAAGAGAAGGAAAACAATTAGGAGCTACTGCTCGATGTTTCAAGGAGGACTGGGGAAAGTGGTAGGCCCATCCAGGATCATCCTCATTCCCAGGGGAAGAGAGGGCAAAGTTTAAAGACTTCAGCAGAAAGCAGCAGGGAAGGGATGACCAGGTTTATGTGCCCTTCCATCTTTCCAGGGAACAGAGGAGCTCAGACAGCCCTTGCTAGTGAGAGGGGCAGAGAAGGGCCCGTCAGCCGGTGTTCAGTGGGGCTGTGGCTGTGAACGTGGCCCTGGCAGCAGCAGCATCCCCCGGAGGAAGTTCTGCCTGTGCCAGCCACACCTTCAATGCCTGAGGAAAGGACATGGCCATGGGATAATAAATCCCCTGCTCCTGCTCTTTGGCCCCCACCCAACAGGAGAGACAGATCCAGTGGGAACCACTCCTGTCTCCAGCCTGATGTCCACTCACACCCCAGCCCCACACCTCAAATCAGCGCCAGCCACTGCCCACACCCCGGCGGGAGCCTCAGCCCAGCCCTGCTGACACATCCCAGGGTCAAACTCCCGGCTTTATCATGACAAACCCCTCGCAGCTGAGTCCCGAGGTGCCAAGGAAAAGCGGAAAGCATCCAGCTCATTTTCCATCTAGGAAGTGAGAGCACACGTGTTAAACGATTTACGCAAGGACACGGAGCGGTTCGGAGGAAGAGCAGGAAGAGAACTCCAACAGCCGCGCTTTAAAGTGCCACGAGATCACTCCCTCCTGCTGCTGCTTCAATCCTGACTCACCAGTAAATAAAAGCCGTGCCAAAAAGCAAATCTGCTCAGGAGAAAGAAACCCTGACGCTTTTAGGAGAGGAGCACCCCCGTGCTTTTAGCACCGTAGTGATAAACACTGTCCATTTCACTGAATGGAAGCTCTTGTAAGCACATAAACCAGGATTTACTGTCCTCGGCTCTAAACCTCGGCAGTTATTTCCACTTTACAGCCAGACACAACCTTTGAGAGGCGAAATTCAAGTGGACACCTAGAGGGTGACAGGGGAGCAGCGGTGCGGGTGTGGGCAGGGAGAGGCTGGGAGGAGGCTGGAGAAGGGATCGCGGGAGCTGGGCAGGGAACTTGGCAGTGCCAACCTCATCCCGCCAGCCCCGAGGTGAGCGGGGGCATCCACAGCACCCTCAGCTCCGGAGCGCAGCATCGCCGCTTCCCGCAGCCCCGGCCCGCACTCGGAGCGGTGTCCCACGGGCTGTCACCCCCGCCTGGCCCCGGGCACCCCGCTCCCAGCCCCGGCGGGTCCCTGGCGATGGGGATGAGTCAGTGGCAGTGACAGACTCATCCCGTGAGTCAAAGGGATGACGGCCGGAGCTCCGGGGATGCCGACATCCACCCTTCGCCCGCTGGAAACCAGGGGTCGGGATCGCTGGGATCCAGCTGGGGGGAGCTGGGCAGGGGGAGCCCAGAGGGTTAGTGCGGGGATCTCAGTCACCTACAGCCAGCCAGGTGGGTTGTGAAGCCCATCAAGGTGTTTCTTGTGCAGGGATCCCCACAAACACACGGGCTAAAAAAGCAACACGGGGTTTATGGACGTGCTTCGTGGGTTTGCACAGGTCAGCTGAAGCAGCTAGAAAAAGCCTCTTTGCTCTCCTCTGCACACGGTGTAGCCAAGGAAACAGGTCTCGGGACTGGAAAATGGGAGATCCGGGGCTGATGCCTTGTGCAGCCCCAGGCGGTCGGCTCTTTACAAGTCACCCTGTAAGGGACATTACAAGTTTCTGTAAAACTCGTCAGGACCCTGCCTGCAGCTACACTCGCAGCAATCATCACCCAAAGCCTCTGAGCAGAGCTGGGGTCCCTGCAGCACTGTCACAGCACCCCTGAGCAGAGCTGGGGTCCCTGCAGCACTGTCACAGCCCCTCTGAGCATAGCTGGGGTCCCTGCAGCACTGTCACAGCCCCTCTGAGCATAGCTGGGGTCCCTGCAGCACTGTCACAGCCCCTCTGAGCAGAGCTGGGATCCCTGCAGCACTGTCACAGCACCAGCAGTGACAGAGATCCCCATGGAACACCCGCGGCCAGGACGGCACCACAGTGGTCTGTGATGAGTCCCCCAAGCCCTGATTCCCCCCAGGTCAGCCCGTGGGTACCAGCAGCACAACGCTCTGCATTTCCAGCTCCACGGAGATGAGGAGATCAGGAAAGCTCTCTGCTGACAGCCTGGGCAGGGCCAGGGACCAGCAGGTACAGCAGCTCAAGGGCCAGGCAGCACCAGGAGCTCCTGAGGAAGGTGCAGGGATCCTGACCCTTACACAGGACCCTGCTGCTCCCCCAATCTCAAACAGAGGCCTGTCCAAACCTAAAGTCCAGGGCAGCATCTCAGGTGTACCAAAAACCAGGGAGTTGCTGTAGCTCCCTCAAAGTCAGCAGCACAGGGACAAAATCCCAGACCCAGGCACCAAAAGCAGCCTTACCCACACCATACGTGTCTGCCCAACACAGCTGCTCCCAGCAGACTTTTTTCCTTCCTTCTTTTTCCTCCCAGGTAAAGCAGAAACAGTCCCTGGACTCAAATCCTGGGTCCAAGTCCTGACCCAAGCTCCCCAAGCTGCTGCTTCACATCACTCAGCTCCCCAGGAGCTGCTTTTCACCTTCCTGGGTGTCCTTCAAAACAAGCATCCCTGCCAGCCCAGGATTCCAGTTGTCCATCTGTCCCCCTAACACCACCCAGATGGACTCAAACACACGTTGCCCTTGACTGAGGCTTCATGGGAGCTGCTCAGCCAGCATGGGTCACAGATTTGGTGCTCTTTGGCACTGCCAGGGATCAGGCACCCAGAAAACACCCAGAACACACCCAGCACCCACCAATCACACTCCCCTAGCCCCCAAACCCCCCATGTCAGCCTCTCTCCTCATCAGCAAGGCCTGCGACACCAAGGCCCCTCCATCACCCTGCCTGAGACACAGAAGCACAAAACCCTGGAAAGAAAAAGCATCTGGAACTAATAAAGAACCCACATCCTGCAGCCTCGGGAAGGAGAGGAGAAAGGGCTGCACACAGGCAGGCAGTGCCAGCTGGCAGGGGCTGGGCTGCCAGCGAGGGCGTGCTGCTGGCACCGACAGATGCTGGCCGAGCTTGGGAAGCTGTGGAGAGAGACCCCAGCTTTGCGGGAGTCAGGGAGAGCAATTTCAGAATGTATGGATCAGTTCCTTCATTAGCAGCCACACCTGAGGTTGCCCACACTTCTGTGCCCTGACCCAATGGGATTCTGAAAAGAATCAGACAACAAAAGCAGCAAATTGTGAGGATTTGTCTGCTCCAGGGTGCCAGAGACCAAACTTGGGTTGTTCTGATAATATGGTTTAATTCTCCAGACCAAGCAGGCAGCAGTGAAATGCAAACCCAGCATTATTTCCACAGCCTTGAGTTACAGCACAGTCTAAGTTGCAGCCTGGAGATGCTGCAGAGCTAAAGGAGGCTCTCCCTCAAACCCTGCATCCGAGCAATAGCACTCCTCCCCTGCCAAACTGGCTGCACTGGGAACCAGAGTTTGCTTCAAGAACAACTACTTCTGTTTACAAGGTACCTGAAGTAATCACAAAATTAGTGTAGACCTGTTTATACAGCACCGGCTTCACATGGGGGAAAAAAAGCTTCATTTTGGTACCAGAAAGGCATTTTTTACAGGGAGAACAATCAATCACTGGAACAAACTCCCCAGGGACACGGTAAAGTCCCCACTGCTAGAGGTTTTCAGGATGTAATTGAACTCTGTGGTAGATAATCTCATTTAGGCTCCCTTTCCCACAAAAGGCTGGACCAGGTGATCCTCTTGGCATCCTTTCCAACCTGGGCTGTCATTCCCTGAAAAAAGCACACTCTCAGATTTACTGTGTGATTATTTGCTTGTAAAACTAATGCATTTTATTCACCTGTAAACCCCTGCCTGCTCTCCCCCAAGCCACAATCCTGAGCTGTTTATAAGTTTCTAACAACGCTCTTGGCATCAGCAGCCCCAAACTCTGTCAAACCTTACAGGGAAGGGCTTTTTCACTCCACCTGCAGCTCCATCCTGCAGCACGGGCTCACAGCGCTCCTGTGGCAGGGAAGCAGCACCGGGGCACAGGATAAACCAATTTAACCACAGCCACCTGAAGGGCTGGAGGAGAGGGGTGCCATGTCCTGCTCAGCCATGAGTAAATTCAGTTTTTGGTGTTGGTGCTCAGAAGGGAGAAGCTGCCCTTTCAAACAGACACTGCTGGGAAGAAGTAATGCATAGAGGCCAAAAAACTTGTTTTAAAGGGGTCAAGATCCGTGGATATTGGTTAAGCACACACACAAAGGATGCTGGCTCCATCAGCTGTCCAGAGCAGCCACCAAGCACTCAGAGCCCACATGGAACAGCTCCAGACCCCACTCACAGCCCTGTTTTAGAGACTCCTGACTCCCCTTGCTGCAGTGTCAGCTCCAAGCTCCCAGCTGCACTTCTGCGACCCCTTCACTGACCCAAACACCAGATCCTCACCCAAAATCACAGGGAATGGCAGCACAAACACCTTTTCCCAAGAATTGATGTTTTCCCAAGAACATCAGAGGCAGAGCATGGAATTTTCCCTGCATTTTCTCAGGTACAGGACTGCTCCCAACACGGGCCCTGCTGCCCATGTGGTGCCATGGAGCCCTGAGCCCAACGCAGCACTCACAGCACGAGGCATCCACTGCTCTCTAACAAATCCCTCTGTCCACGAGCTACAGCTGCAAGTACTGCATGGAAAAGCCAACGGGACACAGATATTGCGCTTCTGAGATCATTAAGGCAACACAAGACATGTGTTGACCCAGACATACTTCCCCAACTACGTACTCGCTTCTACTCAGCTTTGTGGTATGCTGGACCTTGGAAGAGCCCTGACTCGCATGAGAAATGTCCTCCCTCACCCCGGCAGCATGGGAATCGCTTTGCTGGGAGGCTCCGAGTCATCCAGCAAAGCGAAAATCCGCAAAGGAGCTCCGGCCCCGGGGTTGGCCAAGTTCAGCAGAGCGGCGCTGAGGAGCGTTACCTGTGCTGTCAGGCCAGGGATGAGTTGTGCCCCACAGCGGGACCATATTTCATGGAGATGAGCAGAATTTCCAGCAGATTGGAGAGCAGACATCAGGAAATGGATAATGCTTCATACCTTGACGTGCCTCAGAGAACAGCGGGGATGCAGCCGCTGGCCAGGCGGGAGCCGGCAGCCAAAGGGGCCGGGAGCAGCACGGAGCTCTGTGCGGACACAGCATCTGCAGGGGCAGCTCCAGAGCCTCCAAAAACCCAAACCCTTCCCTGAGAGACGCTGCAGGGAGCTCCTGCTCACTGAGCCAGAACCCACAGCCACAACAGACTGCTACGAAACACGGAGGGTGAAGGTAAACAACAAGAAACTTGGCTGGAAAAAGGTGCAGGTGGTTCTTACAGGGCATCATAAACTGCAGCGAGAGACAGGGGTCAGCAGCAGGCAGGGACACGAGCAGGGGGACACTGAGAGCAGAAGGGAGGGCTGAGGACAGCCGGGAAGGTGTCCCTGAGTGCCAGGGCTAGGAGGATGCAGTGGGGTCTGACAGGAGGTGGAACCATGCAGACTGTAAATGCACAGCCTGGTGTCCCACGTGTGATGTGCTGCAAGGCAGAGGAAAAAGGAAAATGTCTGGCAGATCACGTGCGTGGCTGTGAGAAGAGCACTAAAAAGAGACGTGTCAGGCTTTTATCTGCCATTCCCTAGGAATAACAGGGACACTAAGAAACCTGAGACAGCAAAGACAGCTGAAGTCATCAGAAGCAGCCTCAACCCCTCCCTCTGCCCTGACACACACCTTTAGAATATTAACTTTTATTTAAAAAAAATGAAGAAATCTGTACATCCCCTCACCCCTCCAGCAATCACACACAGCACTCCTACTTCCCTTTCCTCTTTCTCAGTCCAGGCACGTGATGCCTCACAAGGTGGCTCTGAGGATGAGGAAGATGCTCTGTCCTGTCTGCACAACCCCTGCAAACCACACCCTGCAAAGAGGGGCTGCGTTCCTGCTGCTCAGGGTGACGGATAAAACCACGTCAAACCAAGAATATTGCACACAAACATACCCAGGGTGGGTGTAACTGAGAGATTAAGAGTGATCACCAATGGGTTAATGAACCCTTTATCTTCTTCCTGTGCACCTACAGCCCCCAGCCTGGCTCTGCCTAACACTGCCACTCACTGCAGTCAGGTGTTACAGTCACATATTCATCATCATCTGTTAACTCTTCAAATGAGCTTTCCTAGCACAGTTTCAAAGGTGAGGTGAATAATTTCACTCGGAGATCTCCTTTCACCCCCCCAGCCCAGGAACCACACCCCCCCTGCTCAGGGAGGTGCAGACCCTTCCTTTTCTTTTAAAAAGAGGCAGGAAGCCCCGCGGCATTAACAATTAAGGCTTTGTGGAGAGATCCGAGCAAGTCGAAAGGACCAGCCGCTAGGGAAAGACAGGAGAGCCATCTCCAGGCCACCGCCACCAGCGCAACCTGGCACCGAGGGACAAGGGCAGACGTGAGGGACAGAGCCCAGAGCACAGCTCCCAGCCCCAAAACCAGAGGAGGGGCATGCCTAGAAACAAACCCATTCAGAGCTAATGCTTTTCATGCTCTCACAGCTCTCAGAAATGTGTGAGAAATGAGTTAACTGGACTGGAAGACACAAACAGGTTCTATGAGATTGTGTTGCTTTTGCCAGCACCCACAGGCACCACCTGAGCCTGGCACCTTGGCACAGAGCAGGCAGCCCCTCACTGCCCCACAGCTGGCACAGACTTACAGCCTCCCCTGGCACCTTCCACGCCTTCCCCTCAAGCACAAGGTGCCTGTCACCCCTTGGGACAGAGCCTGGGTCAGGGACACGGCTCTGGGAGGAAAGCCTGAGCTGTCCCTGGGCAGAGGACACCCCAGGGGACACGCCCAGCCCAGCAGCTGTGGGAAAACAGACCTCAAACAGAGGCCAGGCCCGGTTCCCACCCGCCCTGGAGTGCCCTCGTCCCTTCCAGTAGCCCCACGCTCGGCTCAGGAGTCGGCTCTTCCCACCCACAGCCGAGCATTAATTAAATGCATGTTCAGGGCCAGAGCAGCGGCTGGGCCGTGGCCCCAGCGTGGCACAGATCTGCTTTCATCCGATTCATCTCTCTGTCACCAAAGCCAGGGCCCGACCGTCCTGCTGGCTGTGACTGAGCCCTGCTCCTGCTCCTCTCCTCCCCGGGGGCAGCAGTGCCAGAGCCCACCGCCCTCCAGGACCCTCGGATCACATCATCCCTGCAGGACCGGGGTGAGCTGGGCAGCTCTCCCTGGGCACCCATGCTGGGCCACAGATCTGGGAGCCAACAGCACAGCCTGGTGATACTAGAATCACAGAGCCACTCAGGTTGGAAAAGACTCCTAAACTCATGGATTCCAACAATTAATTGTCACTTCTGTGCCCAGAATCTCTTCAGGAACAGTTTTCCCACGTGTGGTTTATCATTCCCTCTGCTGCCCCAGCTGAGCAGCTTCCCCTGCCTATGCTGTCCCTGTCAAGCAGGGACCTGTGGGGCAGATCAGAGACCAGACTTTCAGGCCATCTATGTCCCCATCCCATATTCCCTGCCAGAGTCACGTATCACAAGCACTACTGAGATGCTCTGCACATGTCCCAGGTCCCACACAGCATCTGAGAGAGGGCAGAGCAGCCATATTCACCCTCCTGGCAACCTCCTCAGGTGAAGGCACACACACCATGCTTCGGGACACCTGGCCAGGTCACCAGGCACAGCCCCGTGCCCTCCCTGCATCCCTGCCTGGCTCAGCCACATCCGAGCCACCCATGGAGGTTCCAGGCCAGTGAAACACATCCGTACTTGGACATCCTTGTGCAGATACTGCTCCTGCTCCAGGGTATGCACAAGAGCTCCTGCACCTTTGCACAAAGATGCTCTGGGGTTTTTCTGCCTGCAGGGTCCCTGGGTACTGCATGCCCTGAGAGTGGTGACAGCCAGCGCGGGCACCAAGGCTCTGTGCTCCCTGGGCTGAGAGAACCCCACCTTTCGTGTTCAGAACAAAAAGCCCTGGATCACATCACTGGGGAGTCACCTTTCCCACCAGTTACCCTTCACAGAGCTGCCCAGCCCCTCTGTGAGGGGGAAGGGGACCCAGCACTGCACCGAGGATGGGACCAATCCCCCTGTGCCCCCCTTCTGTCCCGCATGTCCCTGCCCAGTGGCACAGCTCCCCAGCCCAAAGCCCCGGGCTGCTGAAACACCCACCCGGCTCTGAGTTAGGAGCAGTTCCCAGGAATGCTTTGAAGTGGCTCAGAGCAGAGGGGAAAGCACGAGCGACAGGGAGGGACAGAGGGACGAGAAGGTGCCACCCGCCCTCGGGAGAGGCGGTGGGGAGTGGCTGGGGGATGCTCCTGCAGGTGAGTCCTTGCCCGGGGGCACCGGGTGCTCTCAGCCCGTCCCTGGATGGGGCACAGCGGGTCTGGAGCAGCCCAGCAGCCATGGGAGCAGCCTTCCCCGGCCGCAGCTTCGCTCCACCCTGGCTTGAGCGCTTCCTCTCGTCCCTGCGGTTTCCCTCCCAGCGCCGATGCCCGGCAGCCGGCTGGGAACGCCCAGGACAAGCGGCCTGGTGCCCGAGGAGGGTGAGTTGAGCCGAGCTGAGCCATGGGGTGGGTGGGCGGGAGGAGAAAAACCCACCGGATCCGCCAGTTTGGGCACAGACACCCCGTCCTTCGCCTTCCTTCTCTTGTCCTGGGCACCCTGCTCATGCACACAGAGGGGGTGACAAGGGTGACACCGCACAGCCTGTCCCCTGTCCCTGCTGCCACAGCCACTCCCCAGCGGCTCCACGGAGCTGGGAGCAGTTCTTGGAACCACTCAGACATGCAGCACTGGGCGGGAATTGCGGGGAAACTAGGGAATTAAATGGAGTTATTCATTCCTCTGCCTGTCCCCCTCCGGCCTCCCCCCCAGGCACGGCCAGCAAGGTGAAGCCCACGCCGCTGCTCCGGCACAAAGCAGGGACCGGCCATGGAACACGCAGGCAGTTCCTGCCCAGCCAGGCAGGATGGGAGGGCAAAAACCCAGGGAAGATCCTCTGGCAAGCAGGAAAAGCTCCGCCACAACACACACAGACACACGCACACGCACACCCAGGAGCCAACCTTCAGAGCAGAACCGCGTCTCCATGCCAAGAGCTCGGCTGTTTTCCTCCCTCTCCCCGGCTCGCAGCTCTGAGCTAACAGGCTCAGCATTCATCCCCCCGCGCCGTGCGGCACATGGGAGCACAGGGGGGGAGAGAGCGACTCAAATGAAATCCAGACCTAGAAAGCAGTTTCTTTTTCCCCCCTGCTTCCCCCTTCGCCCCCCGCCCCTCTCCCCGGCTTCTGCTGGAATCACCGTCTGGCCTCGAGGGCTCAGGAGGATGGAAAAAAAAAAAAAAAAAGGAAAAAAAAAAAAAAGAAACGCAGAAGGGAAGCATTGCAAGGAAAAAAAAAAAAGGAAATAAATAAAGGAATCGGCTGAAATCCACCCGGAGCGGGGCTGTTCCTCTTCTCAAAGTACAGAAGCTGCTGGAAAGGTAGGAGGGCAGGGGCAGAATATAACACATTAAAAGATCAATAGCCTACCTGAAATCCGGTCCCTCTCCATTACTACGGGATATATTTAGCATCCGCGTGTCACGGCCGTCCCTTTTTTCGGTGGCGTCCCCTTCTTTCCCCCACTCTCCCTCCCTCCTTGCCTCGCCTCCTCCTCCTCCTCTTCCAAAAAAAGCTCTTTGTCTGGTCTAATTTCTTCAATCTGTTGCAATCATGAATGCATCCAAATTACCACATTTCCATGTGCTGATCATATGTTTGTGCTCCAAACTGAAGTAGCTTTGTCTCTTTGAAATGAAAAAGAAGAGCAAGAGAGAAAGAGAAAGGAGGAAGAAGAAAGGAAAAGGGGGTACATGACCCGAAAAAATCCCGCGACTCCCTGAAATACTCCGCCAGGCGCAGGAAAACTGGAAATCCCGAGTCCTCTGTAAAACAGTCTTAAAGCTACAGCGTGCGAGTGTCCAGGGGAACGCTCCAGGCTCCACAGCTCCCTCTTAATATCCACCAGGAGATGCTTAAGGAACTTGGCTCCTCACAATAACAGAGCGAACAACTCATCCAGCTTCTCAAATCTCTCCCCGCTTCCCCAGCCTTATTTTCCTGCTATTTCCTCTATCCCCTCCTCCTTCCTTGGCTCCAGCATTTTAAAAGAGCGCAGATCCTGCACGCTCCCCCCGTCCCCGCCCGCTCTGCCAGGTCTGAAGTTTCGATTCATGCATAAACTATTCGGCTGATGAAGGCTGAATCACTCCCGGCACAGCATCACGGGCTGCTCCTGCTCCTCCTGCTGCTGCCAGGCGGGACCTGAGCACCGCACAAGTTCCCTGTGCAGCCCCTGGGGGGCTTCCCCGCCGGCCCTGACACCGACCCCCGCTTCTCCCTCCTCCCCACGGCGAGCAGCGGGGTTGCTGAGCCTGCCAGAAGCGATGGGGAAAGGCTGTGCCCCGGGCAGGAGCTCTGGGTGTTCTCCCCGGTGCCGCGGCGGAGCCAAGGTGGGATTTGAGAGCGCTTTTCCCTGCCTGCGGTGCCCGGGCAGGGCACGGCAGAGCCAAGGTGGGATTTGAGAGTGGCTTTGCCTCCCTCCGGTGCCCACGCAGGGCACAGCGGAATGCAGGGACCCGAGTAGCCCTGCAGAGCCCTTTGCCAGCTGCTGCTCTTCCCGGCCGGGATGGATGGGTGGATGGATGGATGGATGGATGGATGGATGGATGGATGGATGGATGGATGGATGGATGGATGGATGGATGGATGGGCGGCTGCAGGGATGGGCTGGCCCACATGGAACCTTCCACTTGGCCGCCGGCCTGGGCAGGCAGCGGGGACACAGCCTCAGCACCTCCAGTGGGGGCTGCCCGCTGCCCAAACACCCTGCACGACCCTGCCCAGCCATCCAACACTGACTCTGATTGATTATCACCCAGCCAGGTGCCAGGGCACAGCCTCCATCCCCAGAGCTGGCAAAGAACCCCTTCAATCCACATCCCGAAGCAGTGATGGCAGATGCTGGTAGGGAAGGCACAGCTGTTCCACAGGCCAAGTGTGCTGACAGGACCCTTGTGTGATCAGCATGGTCCAGGTGGCCTTTCTTTCCCCCCAAAAGCTCACAAGTTCACATGGAAAAAACCCAAGTAGGACGGCTGTGACACAGCCTGGCACTGCTCCCATGCCACGGGCAGAAGGACGGGTTATTGCCCAGCTGGATGAATAAACCTCCAAGGGAAGGCTCCAGGCATTACAGGCACTGCTGAAACCCTTGGACACTCTGGGCCTACATTATAGCACCTTTCAATATTGAGGGTTTGTCTCATTCAGCAGCTGATGCAGCATCAGCGTCCCCAAATCAGAGAGAGGAACAGAGCCAGCACCCAGCTGCGGGGTCAGGGCAGCCTCCCAGCCAGCAGCAAGCCCTGCACAGCCCAGCAGGCAGCAGGGAGCCCCAAGACAGCCCAGTCCCTTAGGAAGTTCATCTCTAATGCCTCTCTCTTATTCCCTGGGCAGAGAAGTTCAGATTCCTTCCCAAATTCCTGCTCATTCACAATTTGCTAGCAAAAGGTTCCTGCTGCCAGAGCCCAAGGCCTTGGAGGGGACAATAAGCAAAGTTTTCCCATTGACGGGCTCAAACCACGCTTCCTGCCCCAGAGCTCAAAGGTGCTGAACACAAAGCGAGGACATGGGGGAGCTGCACAGCCCCACGAGCACAAACCCCACGGCACTGCCTCCTCCCCGCAGCCTCACTGCCAGGCTTCCAAGGCTGGAGAGGAAGGGAAAACTCCGGGGAAGTACA
Source organism: Pomatostomus ruficeps (assembly GCA_013400735.1). Classification (NCBI taxonomy): domain Eukaryota; kingdom Metazoa; phylum Chordata; class Aves; order Passeriformes; family Timaliidae; genus Pomatostomus; species Pomatostomus ruficeps. Next base: position 31,365 of record VYZT01040125.1, read on the forward strand.
GAGAAAGGAAGAAGGTGAATGGAAAGGAAGAAGGGATGGGGGCAGCTCACATTTTAGCCTCCGGGCTTTAACCCATCCAGCCCCAGGTGGTTTGGAAGGACGAAGGAAAGGCAGAGCTCCTCGCAGGGTGGATCAGCAGGAGGCACTCAGGGAAGTGAACCCAAACTCTGGTTAATGCAATTGGACTTGAAATGCACAAAACCTCCAGGTAGCTGCTCTCATTCGGGCCTGAAGTGCTCACGCAAATTTTAGTGGATTCACTTTAAAGGTGCAGTCATGTGGCTCTGAAGCAGCGCTCACAAAGCACTACAGGGAAATAATGGGGTGCCTGTGACTGAGAGAGGGGTGCCCCATGCTGGTGATGTCAACATTGGGGTTTGCTCCCTCCACAGGTGTGGTTCCAGTGACCCTCAGGTTCCAGGGCTGGGGATTCCCCATTTTTCTCAGTTTTTGAGAAGCTCCTCACATGCCTGTTCAAATGGATCTGTGCACTGCACACGTCTATACAGAGAAAGAAAACAAATATTCCATTTCTAGTGGTACTGCTAATGTACACTAGAATGTAGTGGGGGGAAGTCAAACACAACCAGAGCTTAGAAAAGGGACAGAGAACTCTCTCCCCTGACCAGGGCTGCATCTTTGGGGTTCAGAATCCCCAGGGCTGACTTTTGGGAAAACCACAAGGAGACGGAAGAGGCAGGAGCAACTTTAAGGAAACCACTATGATCTGCTATGAAAACACCCCCAATTTCCATTTGCAAACAGTGATCTGACACAAGGCAGGCGCCTCGCCCCGCTGCCACTGCCCACGGGGCTGGCACAGGGTGCTCACACTTTCCCTTGCAGGTTTGGACATTCCCACCAGGGGCAGCCAGCAGGAAGCACTGCCAGGTGCAGAGAAAGCAAGGAAGGAAATCACAAAAAGGAAACTCAGCCAAGCCCTGCTCCAGGCCCAGCCTGAGCCTTGTCCCTCACACACCTCTGCGAGGCTCGCCCAGCAACGCCTCAGCCTTTGCCAAGCCAGAACCTGCTCTTGGTGCACAAACACCGAGATAAACGGGGACTGTGGCCGTGGCACAGAGCCCAGGGCAGCAGTGAGCAGACAGGAGGGGCTTTAGGACTATTGACACTGCCACCAGCCACTGCATGGTACAGACACCTGCGGCATTCAGGGGGATCTGATCTGCCATTCCTTGTCTGCCTCTCCAGTTTTATACTGGAATTGTGTTCCTGGGGCATTTCACCTGCCAGAAGAGCTGGTTTCTCTCCTGCCTGGTTCAGTATAGCCCCTCAGGCACAGCTGACCACTTCCACCAGGGTTTTAGCACATCAGAGAGGCATCACCTCACAGCCCCAGCCCTGAGCTGGAGAGGATGAATGCTGCAAGTCCATTCAGGGATCAGAGGTTCAGGCTGCACTGGCAAAGGTGCAGGAAGCAACCAAAGACCTCCAGGCCCTGGAGAAGCAGGAAAAATGGGGATTCAACTGGTTCCTTCAAAAGCTATCTCAGCTATCTGCAGCACTGGATATCTGGGAGGAGAACATAGAGGTGGGACAGCGTGGCAGAGCGCAGCATTCCTAAATCAAATTAGGTTTAGTGAAGCATTTTCACAAGAGGAAATAGAGATCCAAACTCAATCAAGTGTTACTCCATTATATTCCCTCTATGCCTCTTACCCCCAGGCTGGACCCAGCCAGCAGTGAGAGTATCTGAGTCTCCATGGGCTCCATGCTCCAAGAACCTTCCTTTTACATTTATATGAGCTTTGACGATGGGGAAGAAAGAAAACATTGGTGTAAAGTGACAATGGACAAGTTTTTCTCTCAGCACTGTTTTGCTCTGGAGAATTCAGGGTATTTTCCTCCATCCGTCAAAAGGGGAGAAGACAAACAAATGGGATAAACCCACACTCGACTGCTGTTCCTCTCCCCTTTCTCTGCTGCACTTCATGTCAGGCTCTGTTCAAAGGACTCTCAAGGCTTTCTCCAGACATGTCTGGGGCTGAGGTGAGAAATAACCTTGCTCAAGGGCTGCTGCTCCTGTCCTGGGGGAGCCACACTGCACTTCTGCATTTCCTTTCCTCAGGGGAACCCTGTGGACCTTGTCAGCACTCATCAGCAAACCTGTAGCTCGCTCCAGTGCGGAAAATTGTGATCTTAAAACACAGCCAGCAAACATTACAGAGCATTAGAGCCCTGGTCATTCCCGAACCACTGATTTGTATTTTGCTGTCTCTGGTTTCCTCACACCAGAGCGCACAGAGCCAGGTGCTATGAGGAAAACATCGAGAGCTTCCTCCTTACCTCTGATGTTCAGGAGCCTTTGGGGACTCTGAGATTGTACACGGGACAGGAGAGGAATCAGAGGTGTTGTAGGGGAACAGGACAAGCACCCAGTGCTCAGCACATCCCCTCACCAGCAAAGGGCCCAGGCCACCCAGCATGCCCCGGAACCTCCCAGCTGGGCACTCGGGCCCCTGTGCTCCCTCCCTCCCTGGGAGGAACACACGGCGCTGCTGGGAACACATGGGAGCCCCGCAGGACCCAGCCAGGCAGCTCAGAGTCCACGTGCCAGCATTGCACAAGTCCCCTGCGTGTGTCTGTGCAGGAATCAGGCACCTGAGCTGGGAGCAGCCTTATGGCTTTAAATTCTTGTTGCCCGGAGCCGGGATCACCTCCAGAGCTGTGCCTGCAGCAGGGACTCTCCAGGCTGGCTGTGACAGAGCTGCACCCTCTGCTGCGGTGCCCTGTGAGGAGAAAGGCCATGTGTGGTGAAGGGGACACGTGTCAAGCGAGGGTTTGTCACCAGGGAGCCCGAGGGGAGCGGGTGGCACACGGGGACACTTTGGCAGGAGAGCAGCACAGCTGGGGTGACTGGTTTGGTGCTTCAGACAAAGGGGAATAGAGGCTGCCCGAAGAAATTCATATGACCTCATCTGAGGACACATCCAGAGCTATGAGGCTGCAACCACAGTCCCCAGTTAACCCCTCAGCTGCCCCAGCACAGTGAAAGGCACCTCTGTGCTACCAGCACGGAATCACAGCATAATTAGGGTTGGAAAAGAACTCCAAGAGTTCACTGAGCCCAGCCATTAGCCAGCACTGCCGTGTTCACCACCAAACCATGTCCCTGAGTACCACACCCACACGGCTTTCGAGCCCTTCCAAGGATGGTAATTCCACACTTCCTCGGGCAGCCTGTTCCAATGCCTGACCACACTTCCAGTGAAGAAATTTTTCCTAAGATCTAATCTAAACCGCCCCTGCTGCAACTTGAGGACGTTTCACCACACACCAGAGGGATGCTGACATCACACTGCACATTGTGCATCCCTCAGCTTCCAGCTGGACCCGGAGTGCTGCACTCCCTGCCTGCATCCTGGGATGCCAGCGGGAATCTACAGAGAGACGCAGGGCAAGCTGGAGGGCTGCACCAAGGTGTACAGGAGGCTCCCAACCTCAGCTTGCTCGGATGCCAGGCTGACACAGGAGGGCTGTGCTGTGAGTGGCAGTGTCCATGTCTGAGCTGCAGCTGTGTGCCCACTCTGACAGCACTGCCCTGAGGACAAAGCCCTTGCACACCTAATGGTTTGTACAGCACTCTGAAATCGCTTACGTAACAGCCATCATGCACGCTCCAGCAGGGAGCCCCCGGCTCCTGACATTCCTTTGTTTATCTCCCCTGTTCTGGTTAACCCGCAGCCTCACAGACACCAGTCCCCTGTTCTGGTTAACCCACAGCCTCACAGACACCAGTCCCCTGTTCTGGTTAACCCACAGCCTCACAGACACCAGTCCCCTATCCCAGTTAACCCACAGCCTCACAGACAGCAGTTCCTAGACCTGTCCTCTTACAGACTCCAGGCACAAAGAGAGGAGAGGGTCCTCAGAGCAAAGTATTAACTCAAGAGATGGAAACCGCAAGGTCTGTTGTCACATCTACCATGAATTTGGAGCATCTCAAATTAGTGAGCCCTGCTGAAATCCTGCTGGCCCTGCTAAAGCGATGATGCCAATTTAAACTCTGCCCACAGGTATGTGTGTCCAGCTCTTCCACCCACCTGGCCTCCCATCTTTCCATTTCAGTGCCCACGGGGAAGAATCCCCAGGCTCACAGGCAGTGCTCAAGGCACAGCTTTCAGCTTCTCTGCTGCTCTCTTTTCCCAAGCTATGAAATAGGAACATCCATAACTATTAAAGGGAAAACTCAAACAAGACAAGAATTATCTGTGCCCGTCTTGTTGAAATTTTCACCTAAGACTATAATATTTCTATTTTTATTAATCCCAGGTATCAGAGCCCTCCTGGGTGCCCTGGGCAGTGTGGCAGTGCAATGACAGTGGGGTCAGTGGGATCTTAGAACTCATGCCCTGAGCAGAAGCTCAGAGGCTCAAACCACAATCTGCAGCTTTGAACCACCTCACTCCTCCTGCATTTCCATCTCCTTCTTCCTGCATCCTTACCCCGGTCCCTTCCAACCCAAAGGGTTTCTGGCCCCTCTACCATCATCAACATTACGGGTGAACAAGGGGCTTGAGCTGCTGCAAACAACATCTGGAGAGGAGCCTCCCCACTTTCTACCCAAGAGAAGCATTCAGACAGTACGAGATGAGCTGTCCCAGCAAAGGTCCCAGTGAGTGCCCCTTTCTGACACAGCCAGAGCTGGCCTGGACTTCCTGCCTCTCCAAATTATGCCCTGTGCTTCCAAAAAAGTGCCGGGACAAGTTGTGGCCGATCCCGAGCCAGCTGCTGACGAGGCAGAAGCGGGGCCGCTGTGCTCTCGCTTTTTGGATGGAAAAGCCCTGCCTGCCCTGGCCCTGGCAGGCTGCCCCTGCTCCAGGCAGCCTCACAGCCACACAAAGGCTGCAACAGGAAAGCTGAGGCACCTGCTCCCCTCCCACCTCTCTGGGAGCTCTCGTGAACAAAGCACCTGAGCCACAAATAGCATGGGGCTGGAGCAGTGCTGCCGAAACACAGCTGGAAGGCATCGTCCTCCCCGCGATCACCTACATGGAAAAAATGTGCTGTTTTAGCTAAATCAGTAAACTCTACCTTTTCATGGACCCTCTCCTTGGGTTACCCTTGCCAGGGAAGTTCCTTCCTCTTTAGCAAAATCTGAGTTGTAGGCTGGAAAGGAATCAAAGTACAGAGCACAGCTGGCTGCCCGAGAGGAACACGATCCTGATTCCTTCCACTCCAACTGCTCTGGGCTGTTTGCTGGCTGAGGGGGAACACAGCACCGCTCCACATGGCAAATGTCAGCAAATATTTCTCTCCTTCGAATCCAGCAGGTACAGTTGTAGGAAAATGGAGTGGGAGTAACTTCCCTGACATGAGCAGTCGACACGCTGGAGGGATGGGATCCCACCCAGAGGGACCCGGACAGGTTGGAGACATGGGCCCCTGTGACCCTCAGGAAGTTCAGCAGGGCCAAGGGAGACATCCCGCACCTGGGTCAGGGCAATCCCAAGCACAGGCTGGGCACAGAAGGGATCCAGACTATTCCTGGGAGGATTGGGGGAGTTGGTTGATGAGAAGCTCCACAAAACCCAGCAAAGTACAAATCCAGCCCAGAAAGCCAAACATGTCCTGGGCTGCAGTGCAAGAATTCTGAGCTGCAGGTCGAGGGAGGGGATTCTGCCCCTCTGTTCCACTCTCCTGAGACCCCTCTGGCAGAGCTGCCTCCAGCTCTGGGGCTGTCAACACATGAAGGACGTGGAGCTGCTGGAGAGAGTCCAGAGGAGACCACGGAGCTGCTCCGGGGCTGGAGCCCCTCTGCTCTGGAGCCAGGCTGGGAGAGCTGGGGGTGCTCACCTGGAAGAGGCTCCAGGGAGAGCTCAGAGCCCCTTCCAGGGCCTAAAGGGGCTCCAGGAGAGCTGGAGAGGGATTTCTGAATCCCACCTCAGGGACTACACAGCAGGTTTGTCCAAAACCAACAGCACAACCCCAAAGCCCTGGAACCTCTGCTCACTGAGCACTGCTGGGTGCCAGTGCCACACAACCACTTCGAGAGGGACAAGGAAATCTGAGTTACAAGTTTCCAAAAGAGTTCAACACCAGTTCTGCAGGTTCCTACCCTCACTGCACAGCCCGAGGCAACACGTGGAGCCGGCCTGTGGATCTCCCTGGATCCCAGGGGTTGGTGGCTATGGAAATGCACATCACCCCTTCTTTGTTTAGGGTGGCAAAGAGCCCAAAGCAACTGAGCCCCTTCTGCAACGCTTCACTTGCAACTGCTGCTCAATCATCCCAACCCCAATTTATCTTCTACAGGAATAAAAGCTTCTGGGTGCAAGGCCAGATGTGCAGAGGGGAAAATTTGGACCTGAAACAAGGGGAAATTGAGCTGCAGTTATATGGAGCCATAAATATTTACTGCAATGTAAACCAAAGGACTGAACTGCTCGTTTGATTTTTTTAACTTGGAAAAAAGAAAAATTAAAATTTACAAGGTCTCTCACCAGAAAAGTGGAAAAGTATATAATTAGAGCCTAAGGAAAACAAGCTTGAACAAATGTGCTGTGTCTGTCAGGGTGGATTCCCTGCACCCCAGTTCCCCTGGAGCTGTACCAATCCCCCCTTCTGTCCTCGGCCGTACGCACAGGAGAGCGGGCGGTGCCAGGGCTGAGCAGCAGCTCTGTTTGTGCATATGCACAAGATAAACACAACTTCAGCTCCGAGCTACCAGCTCCGCGCTGGTGGCCGAGTTTTGAAGCATCAGCTTTAAAGTCAGCTCAGTCCTTCTGGTCTCTCGCTGTTGTGCAGCTTTAACCCTCACACAACACCGAGACTCCCCAGTAATTACCACTCGATGCATTTTTGCTGCCACTCGACATCAGTTTGGGGTGCAGTGGCCTACCCTGACCATGGTTCCATCCTCCCACTGCTGGTGGTGGTGGTGAAAGTCCGTGGAGCTCCAGATGCCAGCAGTAGGACAGTGTCACAGCGTGCCAGCCCCTGCCACCCTCCTCTGGGCCACAAATGCCTGTCCCTGTGCTGGTCAGCAGTGCCACAGAGGGCCAGGCAGGCCTGTCCCAGCTCCCAGGGCATTTCGGTGCACCGTCAGCCAGACATCCATGATTAATGCCCATCCCACACGTGCTGGTGGCTGCATCCAGCAAAGTGCTGAAGTCACTGCTCTGGGAAGGCATCCCCAGGGTGGCTTTCTGCTGCCACCCACGCCGAGGGAAAAGCTCAAACCCACTGTTTTGATAAGTGCATCTGGGAGCTGAGACAGGATATGAGGGCTGAGAAGATGAGATGAAACAGCAAATCCAGCCCAGCGGGAGGAACTGAGTGACAAAGAGACCAAGAGGACAGGAGAGGGTAAAACCTGAACCAAGCGTGGCCAGAGCAGGGTGCTGAGCTGGGGAGTTTTGGGGGGACAGGCAGCAGAGACAGCAAGCAGCAGAGACAATGAGGCAGCGGTGGTGAGGGGAGCTCATCCAGGTTGGAACCAGACGATCTTTAAGGTCCCTTCCAACCCAAACCATTCCAGGGCTCTGTGACATTAGAGAAGGACACACGAAGGAAGGTTTCAGTGGCAACAAAGCACCTGCTAAGGAAGAACAATGTCTGGGATGTACCAGGCACCTCGGTATGGAGACAGGATGGGTTTGAAGCAGGGAACAGCACAGGCTCATCGGAGGGGTGAACACAGCCAGCAGAAGGGACACACAAGGAAAAACCCAGGGTTGGGCTGCCTCAGCTTCCCCTGGAGTATTTTAGATGAGAACAGCGACATTTTTAACTTGCAGACAACCACCAGGGACAGTCCCTGGGCAGTCCCAGCCCGTGTCACAAACAACCAAACAGAGCACACAGCCTCAGGGACTCACAAGCAGTGGGAACTCTGCTTTTCTGAGGCTGGGAAACACCTTTCTCCAGAGAAACAAACCCTCCCACCTGCCTCCTTCTGAATCAGAAGCAGCTTCCAAAACATTAAGCTGCAATTAGGGGCTGTAAATTTAGCCACAAGCACTTATAATCCATAAATCTGCACATCCAATAAAAAATAATAGCTAAGGAGAGTCCGAAAGAGCTGCTAATGACTAAAGCTGCATTTCAACCACGGGCCACTCCTGTGTTAAACCCCTTCAATTGGGTTGGGGCTGGCTAATTATTGTCTCTGGACTCATTATAGAGTAAGCAATATTTTATATTCACTCTCTTTTCATAGTTTGTTGGGGCTTTTTAAATATCTATATAATACCCTGCTCTCTTTTATCCATGTACTGCTCGCTTTCTCCAGCACAGAGAGCTCTGCATTTATCAGCAGCAGCTTTGCCTTTCAAGCCATGGCAGGAGACGTGATTTCTGAGTGTCACCTCCTGTATTCCCTCAGTTTTTCCATTTTTTTAATTGGATGAAAAGGTCTCAAAGATAGAAATTCCCACACTTACTCGGACTTGTCTGGTCGCTGAGCCTCCGAAGTCTCCCGCTGGAGGTCCGGGTGATTCCTGAAGCAAGAAGAAGGTTAAGAAGGTTTGAATTAGGAGTCCGTGTGAGTGTGGGGTGTGGAGTTCCCTCCCTGCTATCACTCTACACACAATTCTGTCGGGAATCTGCTCCATACAATCATCTCTGCGATCCGAGCAGAGTTACACATTGTTTTAACCAAAAAACACCCAAGGGGAGACCTCCACCTTTCCCTGAAGATGTCAAACATTATTATTCAAACACACCAAACCCACAAATGTATTCAGGGTTTCCAGAAACACCAGAGGGAACTTCTGAAATCATTACATGGGACACTCATGTTCACCTCTCGCTCCAGGATATTTTATCTGAGAGAGAGGTGCAGCATTTCCCAAGGCAGAATTTAAGGACTTTAAGAATTTAAGAACACAGAATTTATGGAATTTAAGGACACAGGAATTTAAGGACTTGCACAAGTCCTGCACTTACAGGGACTCCTCTGTGGATGGATTGCACCCACATCCCAGGAGCACATCGTGTATGGGAACCCCGCTGTGGGGTCAGAGCAGCTGGAACAGGGGAAGCAGCTCCACTCCCATGCCCCTTTCAGAGATTCCTCAGGAATTCCCAGGTGCCTGCCTTCCTCCCAGACTCCAGGCAAGCCACTGGCACCTGCTGACTGCAGCAACATTTCTCATCCATCAGCAGCTTGTTTAACGTCTCTGCCATCCCAGCTGCCTCTTTGTAAAATGATGATTGCCACAGCCCTCGCTTCCCAGGAAGCTGAGGAACTCAGCAAGAACCTCAATTCCCCTTAAATCCCCCAGAATTCCCATTCAGTTAAATCACAGCCATATGAAACAGCACATGGATTTTCTGCCTCAGTTTCTGGTTTTCCCCTCAATAGAAGTGGCCACAATAAATGCAGTGAACCACCTCGGGTGGAATGCTAGTTCCTGGAATCCCCCAAACGTTGTGATGTCCTGGTGTGGACATTCCCAGGAGGTCGGGTAGCTCCCCAGCCTCTGGTGGGTGTCCAGGATGGACAGCAGCTCCAGGACAGTGTCCATCATCTCGGGCACCAGAAGCTGGAGCTGCCAAGCCCCAGAAGCTCCTCAGCTCATTACAAACCCTGCCCCAGCACACAAAAACCTTGGGTCAGGATTTCTACCTGCAAACAGGTAAGAAACCCCAGGATCTGGGGGTGGTGATGCTGTTCAATTATATTATTTAAACTATCTCCTCATTATCTACCAGAGTTGCTGGACAAGAAGCAAAGGGATTAAAACAGCACCAATTTAAGCTGCAGAACAGCCCTGAACTGTGATTTGTAACAGAGTCACAGCCTTACAAACCTTGACAGCTAGAAGAGTGCATCACAGAAGGGAAAAAATATACTAAAAATGAAATCCATATATAAAAAAGACAGGAAAACTTTCATACCAGTAAGGCCTGGGATAGAGAGAGGGAAGGGAAAAGAGCTGCCTGGCAGCTGGACATGGAAAAAGCGTCTCATGCTCAGAACCCTGGGCCTGTGTATATATATTTTTATACATATATATATGCACGTGTGTGTTTGCTCTCTCCCTTTCCCTTTCTAACATAAAACCCCTCTGTGCCTACGACGTGATGTGGTTGAACCACAGGGCTGCTCCTGGGAAAGGGCGACACAGGGACAACCCATGGGCAGCTCCACCCAGAGCTGTCCCCACACTCGGCTCTGCCCCCAAAAAGCCAAAAATAGAGCCAGGACTGTGCACCCACCCACAGGAACACCCAGCCCGGCTACTTGAGAGCTTTACCTGCACTGCAGCAGGGCACATTGGTGCTACACCCTTCACTCAGCCTCACTGTCCATCACTGACAGCAGGACATGGACTGAAGCTTCTGAGAATTTAACATAACAAGCATTATAAAATTTAAACATATTTTTGCTATTAAACCCAGTCCCTGAATCTTCTTCTTAATTATTTTCTCCTCTCTGAATGCCTGCTGCTTCTTTGGATGCTAGCAAGAATGAAAAGCCACATTTCCTCTGCTGGACAGATTTTTAAACAGCTCTTCTTGAGCCAGGCTGCAAGCGCAGTCACATCCCCAGAGGGAACACCTCTGTGCTCCCTGTGTGCAGGCAAGGTGCAGCGCTGAAATCAGCTCTCAGAATTGCTCAGAGCCCATGGAAAACCATCCCTGCTGGGTGGCAGGCTGAGGAACGCAGATGTGCGGCCATGCCGAGCTGGTTAGGGCAGCCTGTCATGTTCAAAGCCCTCGCTGGGGCAGGACGGAAGCTGAGCTTGGAGCTCCCAAGCTTGGACAGGATCGCAGAGGAAATCGGCTGCATTCCCCTCCAGTGGAAAAACACACACAGGGCTCTGAGCATCCAGCACAGCCAGCGCAGAATCCCTGCCCGGCTGAGCCCATGGCTTTCATGCAACCTTCCTGAGGGTTTGTTCATGTGCCCTGCCTCCCAGGTTTGCTCTGGGGAGCTGGAATTACCATTCCATTACCATTCACACCCTGCTTTCAAAGGGCTGGACCAGCTGAATTGATTTGCTCAGTGTTAGAGGCAGCTCTAGGAGGAGGTTTTTCTGACAGCTGTTGCTTCACTGCCTGTTAACAACATTAATAATACATAATAATGCTGTTAATCCCCTCTCAGATAACAGCAAAATGAGGAGCAAACACGAAATTCATCCAGGCTGACCAACACCTTAACAGAGAGTCTAGAAAGAGGAGGGAGGGCTGCAGAGTCCGAGCCAAGCTTGCTATCTGTGATACCCCACTGAGGGAGGATCCAGACACAGTCCTGGAAAGCAGATAAACAGCAGGGAAGGCTGGCAGCCTGGCAAGGCAAGGAGAGGAGATCTGGCAAAAAAATCAAATAAATAATGAGAAAGCAACAGCTAAAAATACACTGCTGTGAACACACTGCCAGGAAGCCGGTGGAGTGGGCAGGACCAGCGAGCATCAGCTGCTGAGCGTGTTCTGGGGTTACCTCTATTTATAGCAGTGTGAGCCCCATGTTTTGAGCTGTGAAATGAAAATCAAACGTTTCCACACAGTGTCTGCGAGTCTCCCCTCTCAACTCCGTTCAAATGCCCCCGAGCCACACTGGAAATGCCTGCTGGACTAAGAGTCATAATGCAATGTGCTTTATTTAGCTGAAACCGGGAATTCTTCCCCCTGTTCCCAGCAGAATGAGTTCAGAATGGAAGAGTGCAAGAGTTAAAAACCAGCCAGGCCAAGAGTGGCTCATTCAGCCCAGCGGATGTGCCTCAGCAGGACAAAGCCCGGCTCAACCTCACCTTGGCTCACTGGCTGAGCAATATTCTTTCATATTTTATAATCAATGACTAATTCCCTCCAGATCCACGGGCTGGGGCCAGCAGAAAGGCAGCAACACCCGAAACCTCTGGGCTTCCCTGGGATCTCCTTCATGACTGACAAAGTCCAGAATCGTTCCTATGACTGTGTCAGTGCCAGGCTCACGTTTCAATCGCTCCCTCCAGGCAATATTGGACCAAATTCTCTGCTGTTTCTTGCTTCTTGCAGCTGTTGATGTAACCCACGATGGATGTAAAGCATTCCAGTATTGAAATGGGAGCACCTTTTGGGCGCAGGGGACACAGACAGTGCAGGGCAGCCGGGGGATGGGATCCAGCTTGTCTGGAGAAATGTCCAGGGTGGCTTTCCCAGCTGAGCTGGCTGAATCTGAACCGAGAGCTAGCCAGGGAACTGCCAGAGATGTTCACCTCCAAGGAAGTCAATGTATACATTCTCCAGTTGTTGGATGATGCTCCCCAAACCTTCTGGGTGCATGTAACAGAAATGAGAGAGCCCATGTGAGGTTGATTTTCTCCTCACAGTAAGAGATCCATGCTGCTACACTCACGTGATGCAAAATTCAAAAGTACAAATGAGCAACTCCCATTATCAACAGAACCCACGCAGTGAGGACAAACAATGGAGGATGCAACCCAGAACTCGCTCTCTCTGCGCAGTCCAGTAAAAACAAAACACAAACAAACAAAAGAACCCAAGCCAAACGAAGGTGATGATGGAAAGGGCTGGGCCAAACCCAGCAGGAGCCGTCCCTCGCTGTGCTGGAGTCAGCAAAGCGGCACCAGCTCAACTGAGCAGCCAGCGGGACCCTTGCTTCTGTTCCATGTATTTACTGCAGGGCCTGAGATCAGATCAGCTTCCTCCTTCACCCAGCACAGCCCAGCTGGGTGTCCACACAGCTCTGGAGATGTCTCCATCCTGCTCTGGACCCATCCACTCTCCTGGCTTCCTGGTGCAGCTCCGGGCCGAACCACAGAGCCAGTGCTGCGGTGGGGACTCCTCAGCAGAACAACCCCTCAGAGGAGGCACAGCACCCGCACACCCCTGGCAGCTTTTAGACCAGAGCCTGGCAGGGCTGAGTCCCCCCAGGGCAGGGCCTGCACCCCTGTGCACTGCACACACCCAGCCTCACCTCCTCCACCCCATCCTGCCCTGTGCCATCTCCTCAGGCCCTCCTGCTGTCACCTCAGGGGATATAAAGAACAGCAAGGACATCACTGCCCAGCTCAGGTACCAGTGCTGACTGCTGGGATGGGGTTTTCCACTCCGTTAACTGTGCAAGTCCATCTCAACACTCCTAGGACTGCACAGGGTGTGAAATCTCTCTCGTTGTACCCCTGGCACAGGCACCATCCAGAGAGGGGCAGGATTGCCTGCAGCAGCTGCATTTCACCCTCCTTCACCCAGCCAGGCCCTCCCAGCTCCAGGCACAAAGGGACTGGGGAAGAGCTCACCTGGAACAAGGCCTGGAGCTGTGAACAGGAGGAAAACCCCCACGTGGGTTGATTCACACTGCACAATCACTGTCCCTGTGGCTTCTCCAACACTGCAGCTGCTGGAGGCTGAGCTGCAGAGCTTTAGGGCTGACACAGGACATCGCCTTTGGAGGCAGAGCCTGCACATGGAGGTGGCACTGCAAACAGCTGGGGACACAGGGACAGCCAGGAACTGCAAGGGAGGGGCATCTGTTTGCGGATCAGCAGAGGAAGAAGCATCTCTATTGCTCCGCGTCCCATGAACCACACAATTACAGCTTCTCTTCCATTAGCTTGAAATCCACTTGCAACATTAACCTCAAAAGGAATAGTTTAAAAAAAAAGGGAAAAAATCCATGTTCATTTCCAGTACTAATCAGAAACATGCACTGAAGAATAAAAGACACTTTTCCAGATTCTGTGTAACAGAAACTCTTTACAAAGAAGCTGAGCCCAGCTAGAGAAAAAAAGAGAAAAAAACCAACTTCAACCCTGGTGCATGGTTTCATTCTGGATCAAATATCTCTGGCAGCAAACTGAGCTTTCACTGGGATGGAGGGGATGCTGTGGGATGGAGGGGATGCTGTGGGATGGAGGGGATGCCGTGGGATGGAGGGGATGCCGTGGGATA